>CABEEJ010000044.1:100261-111932 GCA_901482245.1 Timema douglasi
TATCTTGAGCTAGTTCTATATAGTCCACCTCATTACGCCATATCTTGAGTTAGTTCTATGTAGTCTACCTCATCACACCCTATTCCTATCTTAAGCTAGTTCTATCTAGTCCACCTAATTACACCATATCTTGAGTTAGTTCTATCTAGTCCACCTAATTACACCATATCTCTTTCAGGTCCATTCTAACGTTACCCTCTCATCTGCGTCTAGTTATTCCAAATGGTCTCTTTATGGCAATTATGTATAATACAATATTGGCTCACCACCCGCTATTGAAGTACAAGTCCTCTCCTTTGCGGTCTTATTTTGTACAAGTCAGGTTAAAGTTACATCATCATATTAGTAACGACGTTGAACACAGTAAGCTGTACACTTACCTTATTGAGAATGTCGACAGTTGGAGACTTTACACATCTTGGTTATCCCCTCTTTTACAGTGGCTCAACATGACAGGAACTCATGCGCCTTTTTCCTAGAGATACGATTGGGAACTAGACGTTTCTAGCTTATCTATCAACACTTTTAATAAACAGCATCAATGGTCGATTGGTATAAAGCATAACTCTCGCACTAGACTGGACTGCCAATTACGGGGATATCGGGGATTGAATCCCAGTTGATTGTACTGAGGGATGTTTTAAAAAACCATATATATGGTCTAATGGTATAAAGCATAACTCTCGCACTAAACTGGACTTCCAATGACAGGGAGATCGGAGTTTGAATCCCAGTTGAATTTACTGAGGGCTGTTTGTCCTAAGTTATTTTACAAATACCGCCACGCCAATGCAGGTTCACTTCCTCTAAATTCAATATTCCTTTTCCTTAAAACATTAGCGTGTATAGTATACGTAACCCAAAATGGTAGTAAGGTGTGATGACAAAAAACATTTTTTTTTTGTGATAAATATGACGGAAGCTCTGTGCTTAGCTTTTGGAGCGTTCTTCGTCTAAGTTTAAAGAATCGGTACGTGCAGATAGTTACCAAGTCAAAATATGCGTTTTTTTGTTTTTTTTATGCAAACCTGCTTTTTGATAGTGATACATTGTTTGATGATGAAAGGAACTAAACTACTCTATTCCTTATGGTAGCAATAGTGATTGTGTTTGTATTAATTGTACAGAAACGTACTTAGTTCGTTTCCCTTTGTCAAATAGCTCTTACATTTCGTGCTGATGTCACATGTTTAATTTTCTTCAACTTGGAGCATTACAAAGTTTCATGCAAAATTTGCAATTTCCATATATACCAGTTCAAGAAATATTTTATTTGAAAAAGTTGTGGGTGCTTTTTGCATACACGATTTAAAATCGCATAGCCTATACATATATATTTATTATGAAAGGCAAGCTAAAAAGGGAGTAAATTAAGTTTGCTCAATTTATTTATATATATATATAATGTTCAAAAAAGTGACTTGAACTTTACTACTTATCAGATGGTGCTCCTGGTCAGAACAAAAAACCACACAGCTATAAGGATGTGTATGACTCTTATGTCCACAGGAAGACTTAATACTTTATTTTTTACCCACCTCGGTGGCGTATTTGGCTAACGCGCTTGTTTCGTGTACAGCCAGACTGCTGAGGACGGGGAGATCAAAGTTCGAATCTCGGTCGGGTGAACTGGGGGTTCCTAAAATTGTTTTCCACTCTCCCTCCATGCAAAGGCGGGTACATTTCCTCTAAGTTCAACACTCCCAATTCCTAATGCATCGGCTTAGTTAGTACTTAAGCGTATAGCCCGAGCGGGTAGTAAGACGCGGTAATAAATATAAAAAAACCTTTATTTCACATGTTTCCAGAAAGGGGGTATTCATACCTTCAGTGTGATCGTGATTTTGGAGTTTTCAAAAAGATGATAAAAATGGCAGATCGTAAATATGTGAAGTTAATAGTAAAAAGAGTAAAAAAAACAGTAAAAAGAATGCTACATTAAAAATGGCTGATTCAATATAAATCATTAATTTTGACACGTGGTGGCCTACATATTTTAAAACTACAGTTATATCCCATGAATCAGCACAAAAAAGTGTCCCGTGAAATCAAAAACAATCTTTTAGACCTTTTTATTCAAACGAGTTCCGATATTCAAAAGACAATCCTGTAGCTATGAAAGCTTTATCATACATAGGTAGTTGTTTCGCATATGCATTACACCTTTCCAAGTGATGTGCAGTGAACATTTTGAGAGTGATGCCTTCTAAAACTTATCCTGGTGAAGAAGTACCAATTAACAATAAAAAACTTAAAAACGACAAAAGGTTCTAAAAGTATGTTGTTAATGAAGAATAGTTTAAAGATTTCGACAAACTGATGGTCTGGCTAACTAACCACTACCACCTCTGATGAAAGCCAAAATTAAGGTTAAGCTGTTGTAATATAATATTTTTTCGTTTTATACAGTATTAATATGAAAATTCTAATAGCTTTGAAAATAAATAAACTATAGTTACATTTTATTTGTCTGAGTTGTATATATATATATATATATACATATTTATTCAAGAACTAAAAAGATCAAAAATTGAATTACACTTCAATTAAACATATTAGCAAGCCACAAAACCTCTAAAAATTTAGGCAATGAAATCAAATAATAATTTAGGAAAAGCCCCCATCAGTATGCCTAACTGCAATACGAGTCCTGACATCTTACTTACCGAAAAATCAGAATATTAAAACAGTGACACCTTATACTATGTTGCCACCAATATGGGTTTGTATCGAATATCAATTTATGGTAAAGCATAACACCCAATAAGAAAAACCTTTGTTGTTTAAAAAAATGGTATAAGTTTATTTAAGAGATATGAATTTATTTATATGTGTTTTTTTATTTTAGAGAAGAGTTCAATACGCCTTTAAGACGATGCGACCACCAAAATAATTAAAATACCACTATTATTATTATTTACTAACTAAAGTCTTTGGACGAATTATTTATTAAATTTTAAAAATAGGTATGCTTAGAAGTGAATCAAAGTGTGATTGATTTGAGGCAGTCATCATTATAACCCCGACTTAATTTTGGTGGTGGTTTTAACACCCTATCAGTTCAAAATGTCCACCACAGTGTTGTAAGGATGAAGTGATCAAAATGAGAGGCTGCTTCTCTCGCCTTCCCCGTCGTAGTCGTTTTATTAATCGGAGATTTAGGCCTCATGATCTACCGCGTGTGTTGATGAGACTCTGCAGATTCGTGTTGGAATCGAGTGGCTACCAACTGATTTGCATACTATTTAGCTTTATCAGTGAGTGGCAATAATTTGTATAGAGGGAACTGGTCCGGTTGGACGGATGGATAGGTGGATGGTGTATGGTGTGGCAAGCTGAAAGCATCATAGCGTGATCGTCTTGCTAGGAGATGAACTGGCTATGTCCGGTTGAGATGAATATATTCGTTGATATTAATCGATGCATCATTATTTTAAAATAAAACTAACGCTTACAATGTTTTCACATTATATCCTACAAAAATATTAAATATATTTTAATAAGCTATCAAAATAATATTTTTTTATAGAGAAGGATTTTAAATAGTTCCTCTAAATATATACGTGAAAGCTTTTATTTTCCTTATTTACCACCGTGTATTAATACAAGTTCGGGCTATGCGCATATGTATTAATTACGCTAATGTGTTAGGGACGAGGAAGGTTGAATTTATAAGAAATGTACCTACATCTGTGTTGAATGAGATTGGAAGATAATTTAGTTAAATCCACCCTCTGTACACTTGACTGGGATTTGAACCCTTATCTCCACGACATCAGCAGTCCAAGCTATCATGAGATTAGCATCTTTAGACCATTCGACTGTCGAAGATGGTGAAAGCTTTTACTGATTCACTCACTAACTCATCAACTCTGCTCATAGTTTCCATTTCACTTGAAAGGTTAAATTGGTACAAATTTTTGCTTATGAAACTCTAGTTAAGGCTATTTCATAAAAATTCTCTTTACGCTTACCTAAGAATATGAAATGAGGGTTTAAATTACTCAAGGTTTCTCAACAAATGTTATCATTTCCGTTGAGCTAGAAAGCAGAAATTGGGCATAGTTGTTGCAGGGTAGCCACTACCCTTGTTAAATCTGAAATGTTATAAGGGTACAGTTTTCTATTTAGTCTCCAGGCTCACCCTCTTTCTATCTCCCTTCATATCGACAGGATGGAACAGCGAACGTATTGTACCAAGAAACCTAGAGTGAAGTCATTTCTAGGAGTACGATATTTGCTCCATTTCCTTGATCCGTTTTAAATACAGATACTTCAACTTGTATTTTATTCGGTAATTTTATTTATCTCTGATCACAAATAGGACCGGTAGCATATCCTAGTGGACTAACACATTAAAGTTATAATAATAATAATAATAATAATAATAATAATAATAATAATAAATATTCTAATCTCATTCTAAGTAGAAACGGGGGAATTAAAACAAAGGTGTTGCAGTTATCTAATTTAAAACATTTTAAAACTAATTTTTAACTTTCTACTCAATATAAACAAAAGTAAAAATAACTTTTAAAAAGTATTTATTTTCACATGTATGATAGAATAATTACCGAAAGGATGTTATTTTTCAATAAATACCTTTTACAAATTATATATATAAACAACTATAAATTTAAACAAGCAACAATACTGAAAAAAATACAATTCTAAATAAGTTTTTACATTACAAAACCAACATCTCATATTAACGATTGGGATCGGAATAATATAATATATAATGCAACAATTATAAATACACAACCATTTATTGAGAAAAAAATATTAATACATAAAAACACAGGCAAAATAATTTACACTTATAAACTATAACAGAACCAGAAGATTGAAAATGCCGTTGACCCAGATCCGGTTACTCTCAATGACTTCTATATTTTCTAAACCACTATTAAGTAACTTCTATTAGAATGCATATAGTGCCAAATTTTGTTGGTCATCATTATGTGCAAAATTATATTATGTACAAGTGATTCAGATTTATATACACATTTATCAAGACATTAAATTCTCCACTTGCGTTAAGTTCCTGAGAAACTATCAATGATAACTATATTAATAATAATTCATTACAGCTCTAATATGAATGTTGGCAAAACAAAGGGGTATATTCATATGATTATGGTAAGATCCATTAAATTTTTGCCATTTTAATATAATTGCATTTTAAACATTCCTTAAACTAACAGGAAAAAATACATTACAAACCTTATAAATAAATAATTTCAAAAGTAACTTTACTATAATTTATGTGACATTACTAATGTTTACTGTTTATAAAGTAAGTTATTATATAAATGAGTTGAATTGAGTAATTTATTTTTATTTTTAATGCTATTTTATTGGTTAGTTTAGTTATAATTTTAAGACGAACAATAAACTAAGTTATCCTATGCTATTATTGGAAGTATTATATTGTAGCTGTATTTTTAATTTATTTTTATTTATTTTAGGTATTTAACATGTATTTTCTAAACCACCTGATTAGATCAGCACACGATAACTTCAATGAGTGAGAGCAAAATAAAGGGCCTACCAATCTTGTCAGGAAAAGTATTTTCACATACCTTCCAGGGATCCTTTACATGCTACAATCGACATGAGACAGAAGACTTTACTTCCCCTCTGAAGGATCTTGTGGCATGGATTTTATATCGTTCAAGTGTAAATGTGATTAAACTTATATTAATATTTCTAAAAATTATTAATATTTGGATTGGATTACAGTTATTTTATTGTTTTAGTAGCAAAATAATATTACACCTTTTTTAAATTTTTCTTTAAGAGCCTTCTTCATTTGCATTAAAATTTATTTTTCAATAAATATAATAATAATAGTAATAGAAATGACATCAAAAATAAAAAAATCTATTTATTAGAAATGTATTTGGAGGCGTTCACTCAAATGAACTGACTTCATAAAGCACATTCGATTGACATCAATGCAAATCTCCATGTTTACCCCATCTATCTTCCTGAAACACAAAACCATGGCAACTATTAGTTTAAATATTTATGTGTGAAATATTTTTAATCAAGTCAACATTCATTATTAAAAAAAAGACCCTAACATAAACCTGACACTGAATTACATTTCTTAAATAAATAAGAATTTTTTGATTTTATTAGAAATACCCATTAACTTTGAAATCCAAAATTGAATGTAACTAATCAGCCCTAGCGAGATAATCATGTCAGAAGCCATTTACAGACTGTCTTTTTTATTTTACAATTTTTACACAGGGGTATTAGCCTAATTTGTGAAGCATGGATGAGTTTGGAGTTAAACAAATTAACTGGTAGTAAGAAGTGGTGCTGAAAAAAATTGAAGTATCATAGAAGGAAGATAAATAAAACAACAGTGATTAGTCAGATTTGGAAAGATACTCTCAAACGGTCAGGGTGAGATTCCAACCTTTACTACCCCGTGACCAGTAATTCAGTCTATTGCATACCTGACGCCTAACCCCACATGCCCACTGATGCGCGTCACACACTATGGTGATAGTGAATTTTATCTACCAGAATACTATCGTAACCATGGCAATCTTTTAAGCTAAAGTGAGTTGGCAAATTACGGAAAAATATAAACTAAATTAAGACTACATCATTGATAACGAAAAATGATTATATTAATAATATGCCTCGTATGATGAGTTACTAAGATACGTTAAACGTTGTTTTAAAATATGGTAAGGGGGCTAAGCCCAACTAAAATTTTGATAACTTTTATTTATTATTTAACTTTGGTGCGTGACTGAAACATGGATACCAAATATAGATTGTGTACCGAATCTGTAAATTTGTCTAAGAAAAATATTTTTTTTTACAAGAATAGCCAAGATTCACATTTAATCATAATTATAATTATATTATAAAGTTTATTTTTAAATTTCTCGGTTCACCTAAGAATTTTATAAATCTAATAGAGGTTTTGAATTCAAGAATTCTTTTATGGCTTACTTTGAGTAAGATTCATTTTCACTTTCAAACTATTAGACCAATTAAATTTCATATAAATAGCTTGAGGTAACTTTTTATTTTTATATGAAAAATGCCTATACATAATAAATTACTATAACTGAGTATAGAATTGACACATATAGTTTACTTATTGCAGATAATTAATTATTTGTATTGACTCCATTATAACTACTAGCTTAAATTTCCAGCTTTATTCAAGAAGCCAAGGGTTAATCCCAACCTTTTTAAAGTTTTTGTTATTGGTTTATTTCGATTCAGCTAACGTTGAAATATTCCTTTAAAAATCGTCGTTGAATTCGAGTGTCAATTTAGAAGAAAGGTTTTGTTTCCCCATACTGCTACGAATGCAACCGGGTATACTATCGATATTACTTCTTGATGTGTACTCGCATTCGAGCTAATACGACCAAGCGGCTGCCACCTTTAGAGATTACAGTACCAACATTTGCCAAAAGAGGGTGTCATGTGGTCAGCACAATTAACCCTGTGGCTATTAATCTCAATATCCAAGCTATAACTGCTACTTATTTATTAAAGTCGCTCCTTATTTGTCCTCACGAGGCTGAGATTGACATCGTTCCATACCCACTGCTTCTCAGATACATTTTTGGAAGCACTAGAGAACGCACCCGGGACCTCTGGCTTTATGTAGCCAGGAACTCTGTCCACTAGGCCACAGAGATAGTCTTATCTAACTTACCTTAAAGATAATATTGCACAGCTTTTATTTGTTAATGTTTTATTAATTTAAATATTTACAAAATAAAACTATAAATCAACCAAATACTTTAAAAAAAACACACCTCAAAGACCAAATACAAACCTAAAACCATAAAAACTTGTACCAATGGTAACATGGTCTAAGACAGACGTGACATACTAGTTTGATAACAGAGGCCACATTGAAAATTGAAACTATTATGAGGCCCGCATTGTAAGACAATTCAATCTTTATGTATTATAAAAAGGAAAGAGTACTCCCCTATTTAAAACAATAAAAAAGCCCCATAATTTTTACAATAAATGTCAAACCTTTTTTCATAAAAGACGAGAGTGTCTATCTTTAAATATTGTGCTAATGTCACTTTCATAATTATTGACAAATGTGTGGCCGTAAGGAGATATCTTTATTGTAATTTTTTAAATACCTTTTCCACCAGAGAAAACAAGTGTTAACATACTCATGTGCACATATTTGATGCTCAAATTCAAATACTTTTTAGGATTAATCCAATTGAAAAAAAATAAAAATCTGGTAAAATAACTCACAAGCATGATTTCTCCAAATTTAGACAAATTCCCAAATGTTATATTTCAACGATGTTTAAAAAATAATAGTAGGATTGCATTGTATCTTTTATTTTTATCACTGCTTCATACAACCAATTCGGGATGTACAGTACACCTATGTACTAATTACGCTAATAGTCTAGGGATGCTTGGTGTTGAATTTAGATTAAGTGTACCCGAATTTGCATGGAGGCAGAGTGGGCAACTATTATATAAAAACAGCCCTCAGTAAACTCGATATCCTCATCATCAGCAATATAGTCTTTTGCGAGAGTAACGCCTTAGATAATGTGTCCACTGAAGCGGGTTATTCATAAGGTCCATGAGCAACACTAAATAAGTGATAAGTCTTCAAGTTCGACATGCTTGGTATACGATGTCAAGCTCGAAAAAACTAGATTGCCGATGATAAGGAAGTGGCGGTTTGACTCTAGGCTGGAACACTGAGTATTATTTTACCCACGTAGCTCATATGGATTTACTCATCGCTTTTTGCAACCAATACGGGTAACTTTTAAATGTAATCCTTACTTTCTTACTTACTTACTCCATGGCACTAGAAACTCGAATGTTCATTGCCGGACCTACTAAAGTATGCCACCTATACCTATTTTGAACTAGTTCTATTCAGTCCACCTCACTAAAATATCTCTTTCAGGTCCCTTCTAATGCTATCCTCCCATCTGCGTTTAGGTCTTTCCATTGGTTTCTTCCCATTAGGTTTGCAGGTCGATAATACCTTGGACACGGCTATAAATTTTTCTTTTACATGTAAACCACTTAAATTAAATCATGCAAGGCCTCCACCGTGGTTCAGATTCCACGTTAAACTGTAGGTCCTTCATTCCATCTCACAATCACCCTACCATTACACATTAGCGTAAGTGCGTACAACCCGAACGGTTAGTAAGACGCGGTGCTAATAATAATAATAATAATAATAATAATAATAATAATAATAATAATAATAATAATAATAATAGATTAAATCGTTAATATCTTTATGTTAAGCCTACCATTGGATAAACTATAAACACAAGGCCATCATGTAGGGAAATGTATTATATTTAGTGGAACTAGCTAATACAGAAAAATCACTATACCAAGAAGAATCTCAGAACACACCAGGGTATCTTAAAAAGTAGTTTAGATATAATCAAATCAAGGTACATTACAAAAGAAAATCTAGAATTTAAAAAAAATTATACGGACTCCACCCGAACTTTCTCGCTCTATTGTTTAGAAATTGAGATATTTACTCAAACTTCGTATTATAGTATAAACTAGCAAACCTGAGAAGAAATTGCACTAGACATTTGTAAAACATTTTTTGTTCATGGTTTTAAATTTAATAATTTTATTTTTAAAGAATTAACGTCTTAATTTGTATATTTGGACCAAAAAAATATCGATATTGGATCCCAAAGGTCCAACACTATGTATTAAATTTTGACTTCCAGTTAAATGTTTCGTCATTTTACTAGAGGATGCACATCTTATGGTTATCGCATTTTAAATTAAATTTCTTTTTTATACATTTTGACCAAAAAATTGGTAATTATTGACCATTGAGCCTAAGATGAGAGAGATAGAATCATTATAACCGATTTTGAGATAATTGAATTTTTCTCTTTTCAACCTTTAGTAAACTGCTATTAATTTTAGGGTTAGACAGACTTCTTTGCAAAAAATACTTTTTAAGGTTTGAGGGTCATGAAACGTCGACATCCATCAACATCTCGGGCTAGTTTTTTTTGACGATAATAATACTTTACCTTAAAAATTTTGGCAAAGTTAAAATAAAAATACATTTGCGTACAGCTTGAAAACTTAGTTTTATAAAAACATATTTCAAGTAAAATACCTTTATTATAAAATATAGATCCAAATATATGCAATGATGAGTAATTTCATATCTCAAAGACTTACAGAGATAAAATTAAAAATTAGAATTTACGCATCAGACCGGAACTCTTAAAGTCATTTTGACGAAAAGTTGAGAGTATCCACTTGGTTTGTAATATTGGTCAAAGCTTAGAAATGAAATCAAATCAAAATCATTAAAATCAATTTTGATAAAATTGGGTTTTTCTCTTTCTGCCCTTAAGGAAACAACCCTTAATTTTAGGGTTAGATATCCAATTCCAAAACCCCTCAGGACAACCCTATGAAAACACTAGATACCAAGTTTTAGCCCAATCAGTAAAATAGTTTAGGCTCAAGCCCGAGGTACAGACCGACAGACAGATGGACACACAGACGGACGGCATTGCGAAAACCACTTTTTAAGGTTCGGGGGGTCATGAGACGTTGACATCCGTCAAAATCTCGAGTTGTTTTTTTAATATCACAATACTTTCTCTACATGTAAGGTAGCGAACAAGTGAAAATATTGATTTTGGGTCCTCAAGGGTCAACACTTCGTATTAAAATTTCGACTTACGGTTTAAAATTTTTGACCTTTTATTAGGGGTTGCACATCGTATGGTTATTACATTGCTAATATACTCCTTATTTATAAATTTTGACCAATAAAGTAGGTAAATATTGACTATTGAATCTAAAATGACAGAGATAGATCATTATTGTATAAAGATTTCTCCTAAGATGTTGAAAGAAAGAGAACATACACTTTTTGAGAGACTTATATTTAATTACTCTTATGGCATTGGAGAATTATTGCTTTAAAACTTAAGTAGTATCTCTTTACAACAAAAGCTCACAAAATTGTATCAATGTATTTGTCAATATCACAGAAAATGTTGGGTTTATAAAAAATTGTTTTAAGTAAAAGTTTTTATTTTTAATAGTACTGCAATTTTAGTATCTCAAATAATGACAGAGATACGGAAATTTCCACTTCTGTAAAATACCCTAAAAGTAGCTTTCATGGTAAAATAAAAATAGCCAGTAGATTTAAAATCGTATTCAAAGCCTTTATACAAATTTTAATAAAAACCGTTATATCCGATTTTGTGAAAATCAAATATTTCGCTTTTTACTAAATTACTCTTAATTTTAGTGTTGAAAAGACACACAGAAGGCATTGCAAATACAAATTTTTTAGGGTTTGGAGTGTCATAATACCTCAACATCCATCAACATTTCGGGGTAGATTTTTTTTTATGGTCACAATACTTTACCTTTAGTATTCAAAAAGTTTATATATATATATTTATATTTTTATATCTTATATATAAAATTCTCGTGTCACAATGTTCGTTCCCGTACTCCTCCGAAACGGCTTGACCGATTCTCATGAAATTTTGTGAGCATATTGAGTAGGTCTGAGAATCGGCCAACATCTATTTTTCATACCCCTTAGTGATAAGGGTTGTCCACCCTTAACATTTTTCTATAATTTTTAGACATTTTTTTA
>CABEEJ010000044.1:112784-312663 GCA_901482245.1 Timema douglasi
TAGGGTGATTGTGAGATGAAATGGAGGACCTACAGTTTAACGTGGAATCCGAACCACGGTGGAGGCCTGGCATTCCTCACATTCACAAGATGTCTTGTCAGAGGTGAAGGAAGGGTTTGGTAATCAGATAAATCTTTGCCGGGACCGAGGATCGAACCCCGGCCGCCAGCATAGAAGTCTGACACCTTACCTCTAGACCGCCAGGTCACCCGTTGATTTGATAAAAATATGCTTCTATTGGAATATTTGTATTATAAATAAATCTACATATCTGTAATGATAAGTAATTTTATATCTCAAATAGTTTCGGAGATGTGATAAAAAATAACAATTTACACATTTGACCAGAGCCCTTAAATTCATTTTTTCGAAATATTGAAAGCATCCATTTTGTTTGGAATATTTATAAATGTTTAGAAATAAAATTTAATCAAAATCGTTTGAGCTGATTTTGAGAAAATCTATTTTTTCTCTTACCGCCCTTAAGGAAACAACCCTTAATTTTAGGGTTAGATATCCAATTCTAAAAACCCCTCTTAGAAACCCTATGAAAAGCCTAGATACCAATTTTTAACCCAATCGGTAAAATAATTTAGGCTCTAGTTGGAGGTACAGAGAGACAGACGGTAATTCAAAACCCATTTTTCAGATTCGGGGGATCATGCATGAATCTTCGAGATTTATCAAAATCTTAAGCTCAATTTTTTTTTGACGATCACAATACTTTCTCTACCTGTAAGATGGCGAGAAAGTAAAAAGAGAGACAATCTGTGCGTTGTGCCGTAACATTTATTTTTGTTACCGAGTCTCACTACCCTTTTGGGGTTACACGCTAATATATTGCTATTACGGTCGCTAAGATGATGTTGTGTGTAGTGTCACGGTTTTGTACTAAGTTAGCGTTTATGCCAATTTTATTTATATCCCCGTGTTTATAAAATGTACGCTAAAAACCCCAACGAGCATATACAGATTCCGGTCCAGTTCCTCCCTCCAACCATACTAAAGCCCCTGTTAAGGTCAGGCGGTATTCGTCACGCCATGGCTTCCACTCCTAGAACCCCCTTTACCCGGTATACCCCTGATACTCCGCAACTTGATCCACTCCTGTGTACCACCCACTTGCGTTCTAATGGACTGCCCCTGCGACTACTAGACACACTTTTTATTTTGTCCGGAGCGTTTTGGTTTGTTTTTTTTATTTTATTTTTATTAGTTTGTTTTATGTTGGTGTCACGGCTCATGCGCAGCAAACATGTTCACATTCAAAGAACACGGCTCTTGCATAGAAATGTAGCCTTGTGTTTGGAATAAAATTTAGACGCTTCAATTTTACTCTTGGTTTTTGTATTCTCTTTTATTTCAGTCCAGTTTTAGTAGAAGACAAAATCATTGACAAAAAAGGGTTAAATATTTTACTAACTAGTAGGTCTGTAAATAGGATATCTCGTTCTCTTCTCTCAAAAAATGCTAAGCACACCATGGAATTATGTTATGTTCTTATAGTTGCTCTTAAAATTTCTCCTACGATTTCAAGTTAAATAGCTCCAAAAACTTCTCGTTGGATTTGAAATTGATGATTCTCTTCAGTGAGCAAGTAAGACAGAAAACCAACTAATAATATGATCAATAAAGCATTATGTTTATAGAAAATAGCAATTGTCCACGCGGATTAAGACGTTGATCTCTTAATATATGTCACAATTTAAAAAGAGGTAGGCCCTAGTTATTCGATAAATTGTTTATGATGTTAAATTCAAATCACTTGAGATGAAATAATAAATAAATAAACATTTTAGTAACCTCCATATATATATATGTGTGTGTGTGTAATTTTTTCCCCACTAAGTCCTACTACCCGTTAGAGCTATACGCCAAACGTTATATTGAAATGGATAGCCAGATTGATAAACTATTCTATGTTATGTACAATGTACAGTATATACAACGTTTGTACTAGGTTTAAATATTGACCATGCCATGCTTTTTTTTTTAATTGGCCTACATATTTACCGGTTATCAAGTAACATACCGACATATTTTTGAGTCGCCACCACCTTGAAACAAATAGATCAAAAACCCTGTACACACGTTGTTAGACCTATGCTCAAATAGTATCCATGCCAAATTTATTTAAGAATGTTATAGTTATCTCGTATCCAATATCCAGGCAGACAGATGAAATATCAAGTGATCAATTTAAATCAGATTCTCACTTATCTTGGTCAATAAGGATCCATTTAAAGGTTATATTTTTTACCAAACTTACAAAGTACTATCTTTCTCGACTCCGTCCAAGATGGCAAGGATTAGAATATCAACCATGCTTGTTACATATTCACATCTTGACACTACCTTTTCCTGACATCCATGACTCTGAGATGAAATATTTAATGGCTATAATTTTAAAAGTATCTGCGATTGGAGAGTCTTCTTTTGAAATGTGAGTGTTTAAGAAATTTTTATTTGCATCTGTTGAATAGTATTAATAGACTGACACAATATTTGGTAAGAAAGAGTTAGTTCTTTAGCTTTGTGTTGCCATGTTCAAGTTAAAAACACCGGTTAGCTTAAATTAGTATTTGACTAACTAATCAATCACCGTATGGATTGAAGAAATGATTAAGGTGATAGAATAATGAGTTATTCGCCAATAGCCTCCGAGTAAAACATAGCTGGTGGAGATAACTATATATTATTTTTAGTAAGGGATTAAACTACATAAATATCCGGACTATTATTATTGGATGACCAAGAAACTAATGTAAGATAATTAACCAACACTTATAAGCTACAGTCTTACACGTATTAGAAACTATTCTAAATATATACATCACTCCTCAGCTCACCCAGCAGTGAAAAAAAACCATGAGTGGATCAATTCATTTAAAAAAGACCAATACACCTTTAATGGAACGGAAAATAACCAACTTACAAAAATGAAACCTTTTAAGGGAATATCAGGACAGCGATTAATGAAAGATCCATAACCTGTAGCATTAATGATGCTATGGAAACAAAATTGATTGAAAATTATTGTCTACTCTGAAGCAATCAATTCCCTCTTTTAAACAATCATGGTCCGCTCTGAAACTACCACTGTCCCATCTGAAACAACCAGTGTCACTTCGTAAGCCTCTAGTTAAACAATCGTTGTCCTCTATAATGCAGCCAGTGTCCCTTTTGAAACACCCGGTGTGTCCCCTCTGAAACAACCATTGCCCCCTCTGAAGCTACAGGTGTCTATTATGAAACAGCCAGTGTCCCCAAATGAACAACCAATGTCCCCTGACTAAACCTATCTCTTTGTCCCTGAGTTTCCCTTCAATCTACTGGAATTCGTTGGTGCTTGCATAGTAGAGTACACATATAAAGTAGTCCTCACATCTAATAAAAGAATTACAATTTTTTTGTGAACTAAAATTTGACATATCTTAACGTTTACAATAAAATACAAAACCAGCAACAAGAGTACTTCCTCCTAAGCCACTCCCAATTTTTTAAAGGGTCATATTATAAATTATCTGTTATGTAGTATCATTTATACATACGCCAAATAATTTAAACATACAAATTACACTCCGCCATGTACCAATAAAAAAACGAAGACATTTTTGCTCTAGGGGGGTAATTTTTCTAAATGAACAAACTGTAAATATGCAAAACACACACACACACAAATGTACTGTGTGTGATGTTTTTGTGGCTTACATGGTTTAATTTTAAAACTCTATCCATATGCATTGACAATTAGTTACGGCGTACCGGATTCAACCTTTTGTAAATTCCATGTCATTGAGGGTTTTTAATTTTTTTTATATATTCTAGCAGTTAATCTGTAAAACATGTTTATCCCTCAGGAAAAAGAGTTATTGTTTGCATAAAATGTGTACGTGAGGTAGAAGTTTTTTCCCCCAGCAAATGTAATACTTTAAAAAAAATATAAATGAATTCCAAAAGATTTAATAAACCTGTTATCAACACGATAGGTAGTTTTATACCCCACCCTTTATTAATGCTTATAATTAAGAAAAATAAGCAATTAAGCCATTGATTTTAATAATGTTATCTTAAGTCTTACAAATAAAACAAATACATTAATGTCGATCATTCTTTCTAAACGAGACTAAGTCCATCCCGAATCTTCTTTTCATCAACGCATCTTACTACCCGTTCTGGATATACGCCTATGTACTAATTACACTAATATTATTAAGGATTAGCAAGGTTAAATTTAAATAAAGTGTACACACATAGACGTGGAAGGAGAGTGGGAGACCATTTAGGAAAAAAGTAAACTCGACCAGGGTTGAACCCAGATCATTTGTCTTCCACAGTCTAATCTATTGTTATCGTAGCACCTTAGACCATGCGCCCACCGAAGCAAATATTTCTCAAACAATTGAAAACTATAAATAAAACAGGCAATAGCAGGAAAAAAAGAAAATACATGTTCTTAAATGTACTTAATATTTACTTTAGAATTAAATAATGCAAAAAATAATATTTATAACTATATATTGACCTACGATTTATTAAAATTTGGATAAAAGAAAAAACTATTAAGACTTTTTTTGTTTTATTACTTGCCATCGATATTATCCCATATAACCGCGGACCATACATTGTAATTAAAAGCACTTTCACAGGGCATATCTTTACCTCGAACTATATGAAACTTCATACTTTCTAGAGTCTACTTTACAGTTAAACATGCAAGTGTGTTCTAATTATACTGTATAGGGCTTATATATATTTATTAACATTTATATTGTGCAATGCCTTATTACACGCTAAGTAGATCAGAAACATAAATCAACCAAAGCCCAAGATATAAAGATAGTAAAATAAAAAGCACATTTTTTTTAAAAGGATAAAAAATGGTCCTAAGGGGAGTAAAATAATTCCGGGTAAGAAATTTAAGCCAGCATGTAATATGTTGATATTTATTCAAAATTTTTCTGTAGGCTAACTAACCTAATACCTTTAAATTAGGGCCGTGTTTCCGTAGCTAACTTATTACTGAATTAAGTACAAGTAAGCTATTACTGTGTTTACGGCACACCATCATAACAACTATTAGCAAAACAAGGTGCAATCATGAAAACTGTTGCGCAATTTGGAAGAAGTGAAGGCCATAGATTTAAGCAATGTTTATGAACAGGTGCATGTGCACAAAGTAAACTCGTAATCTTACTTAATAATGTAGAGTGTTTTTAGCGTATAAACCAAATGGATATTATTATTATTATTATTATTAGCGCCGCGTCTTACTATCCGTTCGGGTTATACGCACTTACGCTAATGTGTAATGGTAGGGTGAAGTAGGGTGATTGTGAGATGAAATGGAGGACCTACAGTTTAACGTGGAATCCGAACCACGGTGGAGGCCTGGCATTCCCCACATAAATGGATATTAAGACGCGGTGCTAAAAAACCCCAGTGTTTTTACAGTCTTTTAAACAGGAGTATATTGACCTAAAATTGTTTTGAAATTGAGTTTTGAGGTAAGTGGTTTTAAAAAATGAAATTCATTAAAATACTTATATATAAGAGGACTGAACAAAATCCCTAGGTAACAACAGATTCGCTTTAGAAAATGTCAGAAAGAAGCAAATGGAAAAACGTTAACAAAGAAGAATATAAAAGTCCAAACAATGATTTATGGAAAGAAACAGTTAAAGCTAGGAAAGACTAGCTAGAGAAGACATGAAATGATCAAAACGCAAAGAAAAAAAAAGTATAGCATCATGTACCAGAAAGTAAAGGAATTGGGAGGAAATGTAAATAAAGTTGTGCAAACAATATGAATAAAAAAAAAACAAAGGTCAGATGGTGACGAATAAAATTATAAATAGGATATACGAATCAGGAGAATGGCCAAAGGACTTTGTAGACGTCCCCATGGTAGCTCGAAGGAAGAAGAAACAAACCAAGAAATGCATTGACTACACAGGCCCATCAGTCTTATCTCACGTGTGGGGAAGTTCATGGCAAGAATACTACACAAGCGACTGAAATAAAAAATAAACAATGTTATGAAAGAAGACCAATTTGGATTAATAAAAGGAAAAATAACCAAAGACTCCATTGGGACGCTGAGGATAATTTAAGAGAGAGTGGTGAAAGTCAACTCGACTAGAAAAGGGCGCTAGATAGAGTGAAATTAAAGAAACCTTATGGATATACTCAAAAAGATTGGCATCAACTCTAGGGACAGAAGAATGATTGCAAAACTGTATCCGGGACTGCGAGTGAAGGTGAGGCTGAATGATGGAGGGTAAGGAAGATAGGAAGAGCAGTGAGAGAGGGATGATGTTTGTAACCCAGTCAGTTCAACTTGTATGGAAAATGGCTGGTCAAGGAATCCCTGGATGGACGTGGCAATTTCGGGATTGCAGGTGGCGTCAACAACAAAATAACATAAGCAGACGATCTAGCATTGCTGGCCAAGAGTAAAAAATAGTAGAGGGAAAGAGCAGTAGGGAGAACTAAGGCACGCAGATCAACATTTAGAAGTCAAATGTAATGGAGATTTCGAAAAATGAAGAGCCACTGAAAATCAAAATTGGAAACCAGAAGTCTT
Organism: Timema douglasi; assembly: GCA_901482245.1. Taxonomy (NCBI): domain Eukaryota; kingdom Metazoa; phylum Arthropoda; class Insecta; order Phasmatodea; family Timematidae; genus Timema; species Timema douglasi. The sequence goes on from CABEEJ010000044.1 coordinate 119,371, forward strand.
AAAACATATATCAGTTTTAGTATTTCTGAAGTCTTATGAAAAAGGATGCCTACTGCACCAAGGAAATTAGATCAAGGATATACATTACCAAGTAAGCTTTCAACATGATGAGGTCACTGCTAACCACCAAGTTAAGTTTGGATCTGACGAAGAACCCGATGAAATGCTACATTTGGAGCATCGTGCTGTGTGGATCAGAAACTTGGACTCAAAGGAAGATGGAAAAGAAATACTTGGAGAGCTACTAAATATGGTGTTATAAAATACTTGAGAAGATTAGGTGGACAAAAAAGGTGATACATGAAGTAGTCCTAAAAAGAGTGGGTGAGAAGAGAACCATTTTGGATGTGATTATTCGGTGCGAACCAAACTGGTTCTGACACATCCTTAGGATAACCTGCCCTCTACAAGAAGTTATCGAAGGAAAGTTTTAGGGAAATAGGAGCTTATGAAGAAATAGGATTCAAATATTAGATCACTTGAAGAAAGGAAGAAAATTCCGGGAGTTTAAGGAGGAGGAGTAGGCAGAGGGCAGGGTGAATTGATGGTCTAAGTTCACTGATAAAAGGAATGGAACTGTCGTAAGAAAGAACAGCTAGTCATTATAATAATTATCATTTCATTTTAAATTTCCTTTCAACTGCCTTTATAATAATAATATAAGTAATAGTAATATAAGCAGAATTGCTTACCAAATTTACCTTAAATTGTTTAGTCATACAAAAACAAAAGCTTATACTAAATACACTTTATTTCAGATGATAAAATTATGTATTTCTTGAACAAAAATAAAACAACAACCTTGAGAATGCGGTTCTAATGTTTCAAAACGTCAAATTTTCATAAGAAGCTTCAGCTAGAAAAGCTTAGACAATACCATACTTCGTGAGACTTATCAAAATGAAACATAAATGCTTACATTTAGGGATTATGATGTATGCAGAGCCGAAAGAAGCTACAGTAGAGGCGGGAGTTCAGCAATACTGATCCGAATTAACATTTGAAATTACCATATGGTTTTATTAGGACTGGACCATGTAAAACCAACGTTAATAGTGGTACCCGGACTAAAATAAGAGATACTATTCACAGCAATATACATTACTTCAAACAACATATTAACTATCGAGGGTTTGATCTTCCTCACTGGAAGTAAAAATGCCTTTGCCACTGGCGACTTAAATAGCAAGCACCAAACTGGAGCAGCAGACCAACACATAGGGATGATAGAACCCTGGGGGACCATGGATTAGTGAAAGTCTAAGTGGTCCTAGCACTGATGGAACCCAACTTTTTTCTTTTGCAATTTTTTATCACCTTACAAATATTCTAGATATATTTCTGAATAATATCAATTAACAACCAATTAACTTATTGTACTAAATTAATTGTAAATGTATTATAATCCTTTGTTCTGCAAAATACCAGTATTCACGAATGACAAAAGTATGTCCTTCAAGAAGAGGTCTACCATAACTGACTGACCAAAGTACAGACGAAATATAGAGGAGGTGATACCAGGTTATATCGATACAAATTCATAAATTTAGTTATATTCATTTTAATTGTAGTAAGGAGAAATATGAAATTTATAATTTAAGGAATGTACTTTGGTAGAACAGCAATTAAATTTATTGGTACACTTCTTTAGTCAAATAAACAATATATATTATGAATATTACATTGAATTAATTCATTCGAAGATAAATTGTTAAATCAAGAAATTAAATAAAATACTACGGACATAATAACATTCCTAAAACACCCAGATATTTTTAAAGGGCAAAAATGATTTTATAAATTGGTAAAATTGTAAATATGTGTACGATACTATTAAGCAGTAAGAGAATATTGTAAAGAATTAACTGAAAAACTATAAAAAGCATAAATTGTCAAATTACTAGATTGGAGCCGTTAATACTATAACTAAAGATCAACAACAACCCATCACTTGAAAGATCAATAATACCAATGACAGCCCAAGAAAAAGTTGACAAAGAATATTTACACAATTACAATAAAATTAATAAAAAGGTGGTTAATAGAAAGTTAACTAATTGAATAGCTAGGTTCTTAGTTTGTGAAACTTCCACATATAAAAACTCATGACAATAAAAATACACATGAAACATATTAAAATTAAATTGGGATATAACTAATAACATATTTAAACAAAATTATAATAAGTGCTTAGAATAATATTAAGAACTTGTTATCTGAGTCAAATGATTTAAAAAATGCATGTGCTAACTATTGAATTGTTGTAAAAATAGATGTCGCATCCAGATTAATCTTAATAGTTATGATACGTTGAATACATATATGTTGTTTATACATAAGTCATTGGTTGCTATAAAAGAAGTGTAATAAATAAAAATGTTAATTGAAAAGATTGAATTAAAGTGAAGTTCCTTATATGATGTTTTGATTCCTCTCCTTATAAAATTTGTTGCAACTCTTGGCTGGGTGACGACATGTTTCAGTGAATTACGCAATACTCAGGTATTTATATTGGGATTGAGTGCACAGTACACTGTGTTAACATTGAGGATAACATCTCAACCCCAATACAAAGAATTGATGATGGCGTAAATCGCCGAAATATGTCGTCACCCAGCCAAACTTTGCAACAAATTTTAGAAGGAGAGGAATCAAAACATCAGATAAGTAAAGTCACTTTAATTCAATCTTTTCAATTAACATTTTCGTTTATTACACTTCTTTTATAATAACCAATAAATTATGTATAAACAACATATATGTATTCAACGTATCATAGCTATTAAGAATAATCTGGATGAAACATCTGTTTTTACAACAATTCGATTGTTAATAAATGCATTTTTTAAACCATTTGACTCAGATAAAAAGTTCTTAGTATTATTATAAACACTTATTATAATTTTGTTTAAATATGTTATTAGTTATATCTCAATTTTAATTTTAATATGTTTCATGTTTATTTATATTGTCAGCAGTTTTTATATGTGAAAGTTTCACAAACTAAGTGCCTATCTAGTCAATTAGATAACTTTATATTAACCAACTTTTTATTTATTTTGTTGTAATTATGTAAATATTCCTTGTCAACTTTTTCTTTTTTTCTAGTGATGGGTTGTAGTTGATCTTTAGTTATAGTATTAACGACTCCAATCTAGTAATATGACAATTTACACTGTAGCATGTCACTTAATTCAAATGACATCAACAAGCTATAATCTGCACGAAATGCTAAAATAATATAAAGGAATCCAAAGAAGAGAGTCAAAATTGATATTTTCTGCAATTATAGTGGAGTAGAAGACGTGACCGTTTCAACAAACGACTAACCCCTTGAACGCAACATTGAAGAAAGACCTGCATATCGCTGGTCTGATGCCGCGAGCTACGGACACTACTCCCCTAGCGGACTTTTTTGGCACCTTCTTTTTCCATTGCTCCAACCTTCCCCGCCCCCCTCCTTCTCCCCGATGCCTTCTCTTTTTCCTTGTTTACATGCCCAATTTGCTAGTCAGAAAAATAGTATATAATGGGCGATCCTTAGGTTCACAAATTGTAGTTCATCTTTGGATATCCTCGAAGAAGGAACCTCTGCTCCAAAACCTGAAGAAGATACTGCTGACCGTGATGGCTGGGACGTGGGTGTCACCGCCTCAACGCCGAGGGAATCTTCTTTATTGATCCAAGTATTCATTACATTTCCAAGTCCTTCAGACTTGTTGAATTAGTCCTTAGGACGATGTTCACTTTTCTATGTCCTTCGGACTTAATTTAATTTGTCGGAATGACAATTGTGTTTCCAAGTCCTTCAGACTTGTTTAGTTAGTCTATATGACTATGTTTTCTTAGGAGCTAACTATAAGCCTCCTCTTCTCCATGAGTTCCTTATTTCGTTTTAAGTCCTCATGACTTCACTAGATGTCATTGCGCCGTGAACGTCATGTTCACGTGTTCAAATTTTGTATGACTACACGCAGGTTGTCTAATGCCTTTATTTGTGCACGTATCTAGGTCAGTATCTAACAGCATTCTTGTTGCCACCTCTTTTTCTGTGTTACTATTTTGGGTGCGCAAAGTGAGGAACACGGTTAGCTTTGTATAGTGGCCCGCAAAAATATTATTTTCATTTGCCCCTTTTTGGCACCTCATTAGTCCAAGTATTTAAAGTTAGTGTGTACTTGATTTGATGTATACCCTGGGGAGTGGGTAATGGTATAAATGTACTATAGAGAGGTCTCTGGCAATACCCACTGGGAAAGGACCAGTCATAGTACAATTTTGTATGGACACCTGTTTGCTAGTCATCGACTAGTGTAACTGAACTATGGTCATCTCACCGTTTATTATTTTGGATATCATTCCTTTGTTTAGCCAAGCTTGGTAGCTTGTCCGACATGTAACTTGGTAACTCTAAGACTATAGGATTAGCCGTTTATTCTTTAAATGTTGCTAACTCTCCATGTTCACTTTTTAAACCTTTCTGGTGGAAGTCTGGTGCTAGCCCGACTGTCTTGCAAGCCTATACCCACTATCAACTTAACCTCAATTTGACTGTTGCCGTGTCGCCTTGGACACGTTCTTTTCCCGAACTACGGGTATTTCCTATGTTTTTGGAGTTGTTAAGTCCCATCATTAACTGTTGTAACCTCATATCACCTTTTTTGTTATTTGTGAAATAAATCAATTTTTTACCTATTCAATTCTTTTCCACTTATGAAATATGTACCCCTACCTACCTACCTATCTACCTACATATATAGATAGATATAGAAATATAAGGGAGGTGGTAAAACACTTTTTATAGTTTTTCAGTTAATTCTTTACAATATTCTTTTACTGCTTAACAGTATCATGCACATATATACAGATTTACTTATTTATGAAATCATTTTTTCACTTTAACAATCTCTGGGGTGATTTTTAGGAATGTTATTATGTCTGTGGTAATCTATTTCTTGATTTAACAATTTCTCTTTTAATAAATTAATTCCTTGTTATAGTCATAATATATATATATATATTGTTTAATTGACTGAAGAAGTGTACCAATCAATTTAATTGCTGTTCTACCAAAGTATGTTCCTTATATAAAAAAAATCATAGGTTGAAAGGGACAGATCCATCATCCTGCTGACAATAATGTTGCTAAATTCATACTACAAGACAACGGCATTAGAATTACCTATAGCTACACTCAGAAGAGACCAAACAGATCTATATTTCTTGATAGCCTATAAGAAAGAAATACGTCATGAATGACAAGCATCTTGAAATATAAAATGTAGGATGGAATGCAACAGACTAAGAGCCTTGGTACGACGGCGATCAAATAAGATAAAATTATCAAATTGGAACATCCACATAGTGGTAACCGTAAATAAAGACAATAATATCTGGAAAGTTTTCAAACAACTTAAGGGAATGAAACTGAAGAGCAAAAACCCCAGTGATTCACGGACTAAGTGGGTTAAAGTAAAACTCGGAAGCTTAAACAGAGCTAATAGCTAAAGCACTGGAAGAAAAATGTACGCCAAACATTCACCCTCAAGAAGAGGACTTCTCCATGAATGTAAGTGTGGCAGTGGTTCAATTATTAGCAGAGCCTACCCTAGGGCACCCACCCCGAGAAACACAAAATGAAATTGACCATGTGATACAAATTTCCACGAGATGGTCACGTCTTAAACCAAATGTTGAGGACCTTATACCAAAATGTGATTATGTTTCTAGGAAAATGGTTTACAAGGCTACATTTCTCAAACGTGGAAAAGAGCAGATGTCATAACGCTCGCAAATACCATTAAAGATGCTTGGTTCCCTAAAAACCGTAGACCAACAAGCCTGCTTAATAGCATACTGTAAGTAAAATGCTTGAAAAAATCACCCTTATAAAATTAAATATTTCAAAGAGAAACACCGGATGATTCACTAAAAAATACTACACGTTTCACCCTATCACAAGCCTGGTGGAATATGTGGTAAATTTTAATAACAATAGCCATTCTGATGGGCGTGGAAACTACTTCAATTAATTAAGAAGCCATATCTGAGATCATGAACCAAATATTTTCAGGAATTCATTAAAGATGTCATCTGGGCCTGAAACCTTCCTGTTATCCGAGGATTTGATTTAAGTTTCCAATTCTGTTAGAGTAAAAAATTGCTCGTTTTTCTGTTTCGTCCCTTGTTCCTTCTTCTAAGTGGTTGTCACTTTCACGTTTTAATCTGGCTTATCGTTTAGGAGTAATTAAGTGATTGTGTTGGCAGTGACGCTAGTGTGATTTTTAGGAGCTATTGGATCACCAACTATTTTATTGATAAGGCTTCAGGCTTTTCTACCGCCATGTGTCATATTCAGATTTTCTATTTTATCTTTTCACGTCTCTTGTATAACCCTAATTTTGTTTCTATTTACTGGTCTCCTTGCTGAATGACTTTCTGAGCGAAAGGGTTCCAACTGTATTGTTCTAAGTAGTCTTTGCAGAAGTCTGGGATATAATATGCTCCGCAACCCCATGAAATACATTGCCTCTATGTCTACTTGATTGTGGAAATGAAGCTACCGTAGCTTACTGGGATAAGTGAGAGTTTTTTAAATTCCTCTTCAAACTTTTTGGCAAATTTTCTTCGCTCTGAATTTCTAAAGTTAACCTTCGATGACTTGCTCTAAAAAAATAACATGAGGACTGGTGTCGTAACATTTTTGCAACATCTTGTAATGTTCGAAATGTTAATCAAAAAGCACATACTTAAATACATAATATTCTTATTTAAGCAATATTATTAAATAAATATTTGATAATATTGTATTTTTGTAAATTTTATCTAAAAAATTTGCAATAATGTTTGACTGTTACAAATCATATATTATGTCTAGAAAAGATATAAATATATATTGTAAGGAATTATTTTACATTTTAATATATTATACAATTTCGTGATTGCTTACTTTTACATTTTTACTGCACTATTTTAAACATAAGACGACAATGAGCCTGACGTATGATATCATGAGTGGCGCTCTTGCGTATTCACAACATTTCTGCACGGTGCCCGTTAAAACTACCCTATCTCAGAAAATAAATCTATATATTTTTCTAATGTTTGATCGCATTATACTAAGCAGCAGGAATTATTTGAGGAATACCTAGAGGGGATCCGACCTGATTAACTTTAATTTAAAAAAAAAATACAGCTGGTGCAAAAACGCAACAACGACATTAACAGAAGGTTAAATTGCCTTTTGAATAGGATCTTTGTGGGGCATTATCACCAGTCTAAATTTCAGTATTATTGGCCTATGATGGGAGTTTAGTATATAATGACTTAATCTCGAGATATTTTTAGATTTATCTTACAATTATTGGGTTTCGATCTTACTTATTAATAGTGTTTTATGTGACTAACTACACATTGTGTTGGTTTCCGAGGACAACATATTTAAGGTAAGTTTTGTGATAACCTCCTTTTATAAATTTAATTTCACACTATACAAGACTATATGAGAATGAAAGTACGGTTGTGTAAAATTATCTATTTTTAATACAAATGGACATATATATCCACGTTTAATATAAATTATTATCAACTAAAATACAATAGCATACACCAACCCCACTCTACTTATTTACTTGCTAGTTATAGTGTATTCTATTTTACCAAACTAACCATTACATTCTAAAAAAGTGATTCCTATATAAAGGCAGATACAATCCTATAGCTCAAAGTTAAAATAAAATATAACATACGATGGCAATTTAAAAAACACATTGAATTTATAATCACCTAATCAAAATATTAGCAGATTAACATTTGAATTAATCTATAATGAATGTTACTTTAATATTGTTTAGTCCTTTGTAAATAACCTATTTTAACATTTTTGTGATCTCATAGCTAGGAAAATATATTTATGTATTTATAATTTTAATCTAATTTTGTTGAACCTGGAACTAGATACATTATATGTAGCCAGCTAAGTAACACATGTCGGGTGAGATCACAACATCTGATATAGGTTATATCCCTTTGGCATAATCATTTCATTCAAATTCAATTGATAACAATATTCATAGTTAAAGTTAGATGTTACAATTTGTGACAAAATAGGAGTTTTGTTAAGAATGTATAATGATTTTATACTAAATGATTATATTAGTCAATATCCATTGTGGTTGGAATGTAGAGGACGCGAAGAAGTTTTGTTTTTGAAGTTTTCATAACAAAATCTTTTTGGCCAAAATAAATAAATATTTCTTCACTATAAAAAAAGAGTTAAATTTTCTTCACATAGTGATATCAACAGTTCTTGAATATCTGTCTTAAGTATAGCGGCATAAGTTGACAAACATTTTAAATTAAAAGAAAAAATTGTCATTAAATTCTAGAACACCATTGAGAGATATTCAAGAAATGTTGAGGTTTTCGTATGAAGAATATTAAGCTCTATGTTTCGAATGAAGAATTATTTTATTTCTTTAGACCTAAACAACTTTCGATACAAAAACTCCAAAAACATCCCCACCTAAAATCCACATATTTATACAAACTAAATTATACAATAAAACTGCATGAGTTAACTCTCTTTGCTTGTTCAAGCCACGCCCTCAAACCCCCAGTGCGTTTTCTGCGCAAGTGGATGTAAACTAATGTAATTCCAGAGCCGTTTTTGGATAGGTTTTACCGTTTAGCCACAAGAGACCTCATAAGAAAGGTCCACACGACTTTAAAGCTTCTCCACCATTTTGAAATGTTTTTTTGGGGTTAAAACTTATTTTTTTTAACTTTTTGGAATTTTCCTGTCAGTTACAGGCTAAAAGCTATAAGTTTGCCAAATTTCAAGTTTCTAGCTCATCTGGAAGTGGGTAAACATTAATGTCAGTGCGTGAGTCATGCGGCTTTATAGTAGTATAAATCTTTCTTACATATTTTAATTATTTTCTAATTAAAAAACTTAACTCCAGCACACTTATTGACCACTTGATTACATATTAAAATTTTCTAAATGCTTATTATCTAAAAGAAAATCCCATATAATCTTTCTAAAACGAGATTCGAAACCAGAGATAAGAGTTTTGCAATACGTGCTCTTAAACATTAAAAGTCTTGCACACACCAATGCAGGATCGAGAGCGGGACGCAGGTACAAACACAAGAATTTATGGCGGAAAAGTAATTGGTGGGATTGAGGGTGGTCATACCGTGGCGAAGCAAATCGCGGGAGTTCAAGGAAGGTTATACCAGTATATGCAGGTATGTGTATCTTGAGTTTGTATTAGTGTACACGTTCAATACATTATTAATTAAGATTGGACTAATTATGTAGCTACGTGTAATTCATTGGAAGAAGAAATATTGTTGTTACTTGCTGTAGCTGTAGATGAAGATGAAAGAACGAAACAATTGGTGCATTACATTAATAAGGAAGGATTGTCACACGTAGAATATTAACTCACGATATAGTTTTAATTTCACCCGCCTCGGTGGCGTAGTTGGCTAACGCGCTTGTCGTGTTGAGCTCGACGGCTGAGGACGGGGAGATCGAGGTTCAAATCTCGGTCGGGTGAACTGGGGGTGGTTTTTCCTAAATGGTTTTCCACTCTCCCCCTACGTAAATGCGGGTTCACTTCCTCTAATTCAACCTGCCCAATTCCAAATCCATTAGCGTAATTAGTACTTAAAGCGTATAACCCGAACGGGTAGTAAGACGTGGTGCTAAATAATAATAATAATAAAAGTTTTAATTTCTTTCCGATCTCTTTCCGTACCCGATCCTTCTTGATATTCTTGTAGTCTTTATGACTTAACTCGTGGGGTAAGGGGTAAGTGTCAACAATTTCTAGTAACTGGACATGATGATCACATACATGCGTGCACACACACACACACACACACACAGAGCACCATTGTTTGCAACCAAAACGACTATCGGGACGCGAGAAAACAGTGCATGCAGTGAACAACGCGGGACGACGCTGCAGTCCCGCGTTCACCAGAAACTACGCGGGATTTATTAGACCTGGTGTTAGGTGACCTGGCGGTCTAGGGGTAAGGTGTCAGACTTATATGCTGGCGGCCGGGGTTCGATCCTCGGTCCCGGCAAAGATTTAGCTGATTACTAAACCCTTTCTTCACCTCTGACAAGACATCTTGTGAATGTGGGGAATGCCAGGCCTCCACCGTGGTTCGGATTCCACAACCATCACACATTAGCGTAAGTGCGTATAACCCGAACGGGTAGTAAGACGTGGTGCTAATAATAATAATAATAATAATAATAATATTAGACCTGGTATATCTCGCAATGGTATTGCTAGTTTGTGCAAATTTCACTCCCATTCCCACTCCCGCGTTGGTCTGCACAGGCCTTAAAAGAAGTTTAATTAAACTAAAGAGAAGAAGTCCTAAATGATACAGGATGGACCTTACATAGTCAAATGGCCACTGGCGATTCAGTTAGATTTAGCTAGATTGGACTTAATATTTTTATTTAAAAATAAAGTTGTATACATAAAAAAAAGCACAATAATGTAAATATTGCATAAAACCACCCCGATGAAACCGGATCAATTAATGATCGTGTGCTTATAACTACTATCAAACGTTGCCTTTAATAAAGAGGATGGCTCGCTTTGGTAGTCGCATCGTTTCAGGCGTCACTCTCACAAAGGAAATAGGGGTTTGAATCCCAGTCAGTGTATATAAGTTTAAAATTCAAACAGGTAGTCATATAGGCTGCTAAAAAGAAAGAGCATGCTCTACACTTCTTCTTCCTAACAATTTAAACTATTCTATTCTTCTTCAAACTAGGCCAACTTCCTTACAAAATTCATTACAGAGGGTATTTTTGGCCCTTACCTTGAGGAAGACATTAAACAACTATAATATCTTAACATCCATCCCAACATTAAGGATTTCAAACATTAAAATATGTAATACTATGCTACTAGCTTCAAAGGAAGCACCAACCCTCAAACATTCATATCATGTCCTTTGAGGAGTTCAAATATTAGGTTAGTACCTAGCACTAACTCGACCAAGAGTACCAAGCCTAGAATTTTAATTTCCAGCCGCCTGACAACTAATTCAGTTATCACATTAATCGAACGAGCCTGTAGCTGTACAAAGACTGAATTGTTTACTTAACATTTGTTTTAAAACCAGGTTTCCTTCTAACTTCTAGTTTTTGTCTATTATTTTCAGCGACATGAATGGGCGTAGTCTTAGATAAACTAAGGCTCAAAAAATGTTTAAAAAAAACTAACATTTTTCCCTCCTAGTCTCAAATCAGAATGTTGGACTAGCAAATTTCAAGATATCTTGTTCAAAAAATTTATTTTCGATTGAAATTATTTATAAGAAATAGCAATTTTATTTTAGGTTTAATGTGTCCGATTACTTGGGAGAAAGACTCAACATATCTCCCATTTTGTACATTATTACCACAATAATAAATGGTATTGTGCAACAAACAGACATTTTCTCTTCTTTATCTAAAAATGGAGACATTTACTTAAAACTAGCAAGATTTGTGAAACAAAATAATATTCACTGTTGTAGAAACATGATGGAAGAAATAGCATCACACTCTACTAAAGAGCATAAACAAAATTATATATACTTTTACAAAAACATATTGAGAATAAAGTGACATCTCTGTTCACCAAAGAGGGTAAGCAATCAACTCCCGATTTCAAAAACCTCAATTAAAAAAAAAAATTTACGATAGCACAAAAACTATTTGTTTTATACAAATATATTTCTAATAAAATTTGTATTACTACTAATTTGCTAATTTTAATCTCAAACAGTTGTGGAGATGTGATCAAAATTTAAAATTTCCATCAATGCCTACCCTCAAAGTTATTTTCATGGAAAAATCAAACTGTTATTTTGTTTTAAATTTTAAACCTTGCTTGGATATAATTTGTAATTAAAATAGTTTTAGCCAATTTTGAGAAAATTGATTTTTTTGTTCTCTATTTGCCCTTCAGTACTCTATTCTTAGTTATCTTAGGGTTGGACATCTAATTCCAAAAGTCCTCTAGCGAACCTTATGAAAACCCTAAATACCAAGTCTTAACCCCATTGGTAATATGCTACAGACACCATGAAACCGTCTCTCAAAAACAACTTTTTCGGGTTTAGTGTGTAAATAAACGTCTGTACTCATCAACAGCTCTATTATTTTTATTAATCACAGTACTTCCTCTACCCTATGGAATGCGGGAAAGTAGAAATTAGAGATATTTGTATATATATATATATATATATATATAAATTAATGTTTTCTCAACTACTAATATATGTATAATTTTAAACTCTACCAGCTCCTTTTATATTGGTTTTGCAGTTATTTGATATAGTATTGTTCTAAAAGCTTAATTATATTAGATTAATTATATTTTATTAGAGTAATTATCATATATACATATAACCGGAACAGGTAGTAAGACGTGGTGATTTAAAAAAAATCTTATTTTCTCATAAGATCTAGAATAAATCGAATTATAATAATACAACTGAAAACCTAATCAAACAAATTTTACAATTGTACACATACCTATTGTTAATGTTGCAACATGATTATGTTTGGTTTAGTGTTTTACACTCATGATTCAAGAGCTTGAATATATATTTTCCTCTATATATGGCTTCGTACAGTGAGAATGGTTTTTAAATGTTTGATTTTAACAATAATTTACCTACCTTTCTGCAGTTTATTGTTGATAAATTTCTATTTAGATAACCTCCTCACACCTACGCTCTTATATTAAAAGTCCGTCTCATAAACGATTAACCCTGGAGTTACATACACGCTTACGATTGAACCATACATATAAATGTATTCTCTTTTTTTCATTATTCGTATTAAAAAAATATTTTTCACTCTCATTATATTTTATTAAAATATGGTAAAAAAGTTTCAATAATCTAAACTCTACGGTTTTCTAAAGCCTAATACAGAAAACTGCAACCTTACCTTAATGCGACGTCAGGTTTGAAGAGTCCGGGCATCACCTATCTAATAAATTAGGTGTTTTCAATGAGGTGAGACAGGCTCTTAAATAAGTACTTATTTTGTGTTAAACGTACCAAAACCAAAATATTTAACTCGTAAATGAGTATTAATACTGTAATTTTTTAAAAAGATCGTTTCATAAGTTATACATATCACAAATACAAATAAGTTTTTCAAAATAAATTATAGAATATTTTTAATAGGTATCAAATAAGCATTAATTGATTATTATTGAATACACTTTCTTCTATATTAGATCAATTAACACTCAATAGAAGTAAAGATTTGCAAATTTATAACTTGATTGTGAGAAAAAATTGGTTAGAGGCTTTTAATTGATATAATCAGCATTTAGCCTTCGTTAACCCTGAAAGGTGAAAGGTAACAAGATTACCTTGCATGGTTCCACTATGGTGCAGCTTATAAGATATGGCGATAGTGTAGTTTTTAATGTAATACTGATACCTTTTATGGTAAACGGAGTGAGCTTTTAAAATCGAGGTTCATATTAATATCCTATATAAAATAAAAGGTACAGATAAAGCTAAATTTTCAGTTTTAACATTTTTAATTTAGTTTATGAAAAAAGTGATCAATTTACTTCCAAATATATTATTTTGTTTCACATTATTTACCCTAAAAGAGAGCAGCAAGCTTACTTGGCTGGTTCCACTAGTGCGCAGCTTAAAATATGGGGCCATATTTTATTCCGTCACGGCAAGACTGAAACCATTCAGGTTAAACGGCGTATACAATAGTTGGGCTAGAACCAAGGTATATTAGTTCTTTAGTAGGCTTTGCTTCCCACTCAGCTATGCAGACGAAGTGATTCCATTGAAAACTTCATGGAGGTGTAAGGGAATTCTGCCAAGCCCATACCAAGACCAGTAATAATACCTTCCCTCTTCCTGAAATGTCGCGTAGGCTGCTTCTTTTGTTTCAGGATCTAGTTATTAGACAAATTTGAATACCTTTCACCTTATCCGATTTCTTTCTTTTCCTTTTTTCTTAAGAGATGTATTTGTATCGTAAGAGTTCGTCATCATGTTGGCTAACCACATGCTCTACTTTGTTTTAGAGAGCAGCGTTCAACTTTAAGTATTAAAATATCACCTGTGGTATCATCTAGCGCGTCTCCAAGCCTTAAGCGGCCACGTTGCTGTATAAATTAGAAATTACGTGCCTGTGACATCTGGCGAATGGTGGAATAAGATGATGGAGTGAAATTGAATTGAATCTATTTGCATACGTTATCTCAGTCCCCGTCAACATGTTCTACTTGGCGGCCATTCTAATTTTTTTTCTGCCTTTCTTTATTTTATTTCAGAATTGACTGGACAGATAGTCCCTTAAAATGTGACAGTTAAGACTATAAACGAGGTCAAGGTGTCCAACTATGACCTTGGACATTGGCATCCTTAGCGGTGGTTGAGAGGGGTGAGGGTAGGAGGGACTCCACCCCCACTTCAAATTATTTTTATTTAGAGAAAATCCAAAATACACGTTTATAGCAATTCATAAATGATTCAGGTAACTTTTTTAAGTGACTTAAAGGATTAATTTCTCTATAGCAAAGGTTTCCAAAATGGGGTCCATCAAATAAATCTAGATTTTTAATTACTTTTTCATTTGTACATTCACATTCACAATTAACTTAGACAGCTGGATTTTATTCCATTACTGTCCGACTTGACATATTATTTTTTCTTGTATTAATATGAAATTGGGTAGATAAAATTCTAGAAATGTGTAGGTAGGTTTTCCTCTTTCTCCTCATTTGGTGGAGGAGATAAGGGGAGCCATGGTGAATTATATTTGGCCTCAGAGTGTCCACATATAAACAAAGTTTGAAACCACTGCTCCATCGTATTAATAATGTTATTCATTTGGTACGAAACAAATGTTACTTTCTGATTTAAAGTGAAAGTTGATTATTTCTTTCCTCCCTCCAATAATTAATATGTATCGATGCTTTGAGTTAAGAGATAGATGCAGGTTCAAATCTGACTAGTCCCATAAAGTTTTTTAGTTTTTTTTTTTCAAATTCTAGCAAACTCATTTGATCATAAGGGTCACAGTAAAAAAGAAAAATATTGAGGTGAGTGCATTTCAAAAATTCAAAATTTTCAACCTCTTAAGTCAAAAAACCTTCATTTAAAAAAAAATCCTATTATTATAATATATCCTAATATTTATCACCACGTCTTACTAACCATTTGGGCTATACACTTTAAGTACTAATTACTCTAATGGATTAGGAATTGGGAAGGTTGAATCAGAGGAAGTGAACCCGCATTTGCGTGGAGGGAGAGTGGAAAACCATTTAGGAAAAACCCCCCTCAATTCACCCAACCGAGATTCGAACCTCGATCTCCCCGTCCTCAGCAGACGAGCTCAACACGACAAGCGCGTTAGCCAACTACGCCACCGAGGCGGGTTCCTATTATTAAAAGTACAACTATTGACGTTATGTAATAAGCTACGAAAAAGCCAAATATACAGTAGTCCTCAGAGAAGTATTATTAATTATTATAATAGTTTATTAACACTTTTTATTGATAATATATTATTTATAGGCATAAAAAAATTCCGGACTTGTCGGCATTAATAACTTTGAGCCACGGTTTTCAATAAAGAACCTTTTGATTGCTGTCATCACCTCACCTACCGTAAATGCCCTATATCTGGCAAAAGATAGCAAGTAGCAATGCTTCACTTCAGCCACAACAGCGACCAGGTAAGGAAGCAGGTGTCCACTCTACCTGGTTGTATCATTAGTTAAGATTATCTGACCCTAGCTCACGGCCGGGCATATTATGTTCTGCTAGTTGGTGTTGGCGCTACAATCGGTATCGTCGAAACAAGAAGTTTAATAAAATATACATTTAAAATCTACATTTTAAATGATCAATTTGGACACATTAATAAAATTAACGAGTTGAGTTAGCTTAACACACACAAATATATTCCATTATTATTATTACTATCACAACGTCTTACTAACCGTTCGGGTTATCCGCACTTACGCTAATGTTTAATGGTGGGGTGATTGTGAGACGAAATTAAGGACATATAATTTAACGTGGGATCCGAACCACGGTGGAGGCCTGGCATTCCAGACACCTACAAGTTGTGATTAATAAACGTCTTGTCAGAGGTGAAGGAAGGGTTTGGCAATCAGATAAATCTGTGCTGTGATCGAGGATTGGACCCCGGACCTCCAACACAGAAGTCCGGCACCTTACACCTAGGCTACCAGGTCACCAACATTTTGTATTCTAAATAACGACATTGTATACTACAAAATGAGATAATATTGAATTGTCGGGGTATAAAAAGAACTGTATTTATAATATATAAGTTATTTAAAAACAATGTTATTCTACCATTATTTAAACTTAAACATATTATAAATATTTAACTGTGTACACCTCATATGTATGTATAGTAATACTAGATTTCAGTCCCTTACATCAATTATTTTACCTTAATAATTTATGAAACCCGTTTCGGTGGCCGCTAATATCTCAATAGATTAGACTACCGATGATGGGTAGATCATGGTTCAATCCCAATAGGGTGTGCTGAGGGTGGTTTTCCCTAAATAGTTTCTCTCTCAACCAAATGTAGTTACATTTCCTCTAAATTAAACCCTCCTCATCCCTAATCCATTAGTGTAATAGTACATATGCGTATAGCTCGAATGGGTAGTAAAGCACAATACTAAAAAAATGGTACACAAAAAGCATGAAATATCAAATTTTACCCCTTATAACTCATGAACTGTGATGATTTGAAACATATTCAATAATTATTTACACGCTTTAAAATTGTACAAAACAATTTTATGTATAATTACATCAAGGTACCAGTTTCAAGGCCAGGTCCATCCCCATTTATTTAAAAGGTTTGCATTTGAATCTGTCAGGGATTTGAGTTTCATCAAATATCAGAAAGATACGAGGAAGTCACCAGTGTAAGGGATCTCACATATAGATAACGCTAAATAATTGGTTTCTTTACTGTTATCAAATCACATAATATAATAATATTTTACCCGGATGGGATTTGATTCTAAGACTCTGGGAAGAAGTTTGTCGCCGTCTTGAATCCAAAGTCATAGTTATAATTTCCACCACGAGAGCTCAGAATATGTAAAATACATCAAGAATGTTACTTTATTGTAGAGAGAAAGTCTTATGACGGTGAACATATTATACTTCTAAATAATAATGAATCTTAATTTAGAATCTGTCACTGAACCCAAAATTGTGGGTCTTATAATTCTGTCTTTCACTAGGTTTACAGAAGAAATGGTTGGATGGATTTGGTTCAATCTTTGAATATAGCTGTAATATGTTTATACCATGGGATTACTTACTCTATCGCATTAAGAACACGAAAGTCCATTGCCGCACTTACAAAAGTACGATACCGATCCATATCTCTTGCTAATTCAATCCAGTCTACCTAATTACACCCTATCTCTTTCAGGTTCATGCTAATGTTATCCTCCCATCTACGTCTTGATTTTCCCAATGGTCTCTTACCATTGGGTTTGCCAGTAAGTACCCTGAATATGGTTCTATATTCTCCCATTTGAGCTGCATGTTCTGTCCCACGTAATCTATGAAACATGATTATCCTAACACTGCCTTGTAATAATAAGTATAGGGAATGTAACTCATCATTGTGTAATCTCCTTCACTCCCCAGTATCTTCATTACATTTTGGACCAAATATCTTCCTAAGCACCTTGTTTTCATACACCATATTAAGGTTATTCATCATATAAGGTAAGAGACCATGTTTCACACCCAGAGATAACAACCAGTAAAATTATTGTTTTGTATTTTCTAAGTTTTACATTCCTGGATAGCAGGCAAGATATCAACAAATTACTAACCAAATAATTACATTCATTTTATCCAGATTGTATGCTTTTCCTAATTTCCACTCTAATATCGTTATTGATAGTTAATTTAGTTACAAAATATTTAAATTCATTAACCACTTCAAATGGTATGTTGTTTGCAGTTACCTCTAAAACCATGGGGTTTATTTTTTAATCTTATCCTAATCCACAAATTAAATGTATTATGAATAGTGTATAGTGTGTATAATGTATTGATAACTCTTTTTTGAAAATTCAGATTTTTTCAAAACTTGATTTAACAATATTATTTAAAATGTGTATTTGGGGAAAGTAGTGTGGGCAAATATAAGGACCATTCTAAGAACATCAGCCTTTCTTGGCTCTCCCATAAGATTGTTATGATTTGATACTATGGTACGAGTATTGTGCTGAATTGGTCATTTATCGAAATAGTTAGTACGTCAGTGTGTCAGTATGTGTACTAACTGTATTGCTAGTATAGTCGTTAGGATAATGGATGGACCTGGTGCGTTTTGGGGTATTTTTGTTGTAGTTTATATTGTTGGTGTGCTATAAGATATTTATGTTAATATGGCAAGCTATATAATTAAAATCTTGTACTTTGTGGTTCAATTTTCTTGGGATTTTTGGTGTGTTATTGGTTTGTGAACCTCACTTTTCTAATAGACAAATATATATATATATATATATTTCACCTACAAAAAAAAAACACGCAAAATAAAACTTTGTACAAACAACAATAGGAAATTGGCTGTGCTTAAATAACAAAATAGTACAAATTATAGCCTAGTAGATTTAGTGTAAACAGCAATGTAAACTTGGTTGGACCCATGACATAAAATCAAGAATCAAAAACACAACACTTTACAAACCAAAATACATATATTGTTAGATCTACAAAAATAAGAAAGAAAGATAATAATTACCTTTTTACAACCATAAAATGCTATTGTGAGAATACTCCAAAATAAATTTATAATGTGTACAAAAACACTAGAAATAATTTTTTTGTCCAAGCAACAAAATTGTTTGTGGGGTTCATTTTGACTAAAATTATTTTGCAGATCACACTATTTATTTTAAACTGTACAAAACAATTTTTCCTGTTTACCCATTTGAGTATCGACTAATGTAACATAAAAATAAGATAGTACATCAAAATACTTATTTGAAATTACTAGGCTAAATATTTCAAACGCCACTAAATTTTAAATTGTATCTTTATGTATATGTGAGCTGCTTGATATTGTGTAAGAAAAGCGATATTCAAACAAGCAAAGGTCCAACGGACAGACACGCATCACTCGTACACATATTTTTTTTTTATCTTGGACACCGTGTCGAGCCGATCCAGTACGCGGCCTGCTTAACCACGTCTCGCCCACTCCCTTCCTCCTCATCCTTTCTATTCCTTCCTGTGTCAGTAGACTCGACTGCCCATCAATCTCTCAATGTCATCCTGAGCGAAAGACTCGGCTCACTGGCTCGAACCACGTCCTAACAGAACGACTCCTCTTTGGCTATCCTCGATCTCGTTAACTTTCTGGTCAGTCTTTTTCCGTCTGTCCAACGTGTTCCTGAATTATACAGAATACCTGACATCCACTCCTTTTCAGTCCACTGTGGACATGATTTGGTTTAGGCTGAAGGAGTCTTATTTAAGGTGCGGCAGAAGGGAGCAAAAGTGTTTTGACAGTTTTTATAAAATTAGAATTTATTGGCCAAAATAAATCAAATATTTATCAAGTAGCAACATAGAGTTTAGTTTTCTGAACATGCCAATAGCAACAGATTTTGGGTATATGTTAAGGATGTCCTGGAATTTTGTCCAAACATTTGATCTTTTTTTTAAAGTTTTGACAAAATTATAATGTGTATACCTCTTCCGAGTTCCTCAAATCTCTTCCTCATTTAACTTCTTGTTGATAGACGTAATTATTTGTCCAAATTTTAACTGTAATTATGCTGATAATGTTATATTTCTATTTAAGATTATATTATATTCTAAACATATTGGTTTTAATGAAATATTGTCAAACTAAAATTTTAATAAAATGGTTGTTTGAATACCGATTTTTGTCTATGGTTGTGTAACAGTGTCTTACATAACAAAATTTAGGGTATTCAAAAACAAGGTGCGTAGGAAGATATTTGGTCTAAAAAGGGATAAAGATTTTGGGAAGTGGAGGTTACTTAATAATGAGGTAAGATAATAAAATTTAGCAGATTATGGTGCGCAGGACATTCAGCGCAAATGGAAGAATCTAGAATCTTGTTAATGGTATTGACCGGCAATACCAATGGGCAGAGACTATTAGTAAGACCTAGACGAAGATGGGGGGGATAACATTAGAATAGACTTGAAGGAGATAGGGGGTAATGAGGTGGACTGGATAGAACTATATCAATATAGTGATGTAGTCATGATACATATTAATAATATTAATAAAAACTAATTTTTAAAATTATCTAATATTTATTTTTTCATCCATATATTTTACTAGGAAAACTAATCCTATAGTTTTTACTTATAATCCGGTCAATGATATACTGGTTATCTCCTATCATATCAATGATGTACCTTGGTTCCGGCACAGATTTATCTGACTGCCAAACCCTTCCTTCACCTCTGACAAGACGTGTGTTAATCACAATTTGTGATTGTGCAGAATGCCAGTCCTCCACCATGATTCGGATTCCACGTTAAACTGTAGGTCCTCCATTTCATATTACAATCACCCTACCATTACACATTAGCGTAAGTGCGTATAACCCAAACGGGTAGTAAGACGCGGTGCTAATAATAATTAATGATGTAAATGCCTTCCTGGACAACTGCATCTACTTTCACTATGATGTTATTTGTTTTTAATTAGCACTACATCTTATAACACGTTCGGGTTAGACGCCTATGTACTAATTTCGCTAATGTTTTATAATAAGGAAGGTTGGATTTTGAGCATCTGTACCCCCATTTTAATTGAGGTAGATTGGAAAAACATTTATGTAAAAAATCCCTTAATACACGAGATCAGGTTCAAACCCCAATCTCCCTATCATCGGCAATCCAGTATATCTCAAGAGTGACGCCCTAGACGACGTGGTCATCAATGTGGGCTACTAACATGTTGATAATATAGTATATCACTCATTGAAATCAGCCTACTTGGACTTATTTAATACATAATCTCTGCATTTAAGAAAGTTGGCTGTATTTTATGCCCGTAATATGTTATGGTTAGATCTAAGCTCGAATATGCTGGTGTTGCTTGGAATTCCATTGACTTAACTTCAATAGTAAAATTTCATATCTGGGCTACATCATTCGTAGTCCAGTTTTTGGAAGGATTGTCCAGTACTAATGTACCGTTGCCTAGGGGACGCCCAAATTTACTATTCGAACATCCTTTCAGTGGAGGTACTCTCCATATCCCAATGAGATGAGGTGATGATGAGAGTGAATATGAGGGTGTGGAAACACTTAAACCTAGTTTCAGTTAAATTAACCACACCCCGTTGACCGTTGCGGTAGTTAATTCCCCGTTCGCCCGACCCAGCCCCACGGCCGGGGATCGAACCCGGGACCCCGAGGCTCGTAGCCAGGTGTACTGACCACTACACCACGAGTCCGGTTATTACCTCAACTAAATCTCTCAGATTGGAAACGTAAAACGTAAATTTCTTGCCGCTTGCTATAATCATATTTTTCTTAAAAGGGTTTATTATGATAATGACAATTTGAAACATGTTAAGACTCCAAATTTTCTTCTCACGTAGACTTTACCGTGATGCCCTTTATGCTTTTAATAATTACAATAGACACATTTAGGCGTATAAATCGAAGTTTTAGTAAGACGCGGTGCTTAAGAAATTGAAACCTTTATTTTAAATATGCTCTTGGACATGTAGGTATTCATGCCTTTTCTTGGGCCTCTAGAGATCAAAAATTGTTTTTTCCTAGTAACTTTTACAAGCACAGCCATATTGGCCGTAACGCAAACACTAGATTTGCCCAATTTGACTTCTATTAGAAGAGAAGAGCCAAACTCGGAGAGTTATACAAGGAACTCACCTGTCATTAATATGGTTAGCCTTATTTTTTGTACAGCATTACTTTATTAAGCTTTATTTAAAATAACTACGACATTTATTAATTCTATTTACGGTTCTTCATAGCCTCATTTTTTTAAACTTCCATCTACTTTTTAAATCCTTGTTTAGTTCTTATTGTTTTCTGATGTAATTATTCTAACCTACAGGTTTAATTTTTTTAGCACCACGTCTTACTACCCGTTCGGGCAATACACTTCTTAGACATAGGATTATTATGTATGTAACAGTGCTGACCTATTATAGGTCATCTGACTCGGTCATCACTATAATAAAGAAAATTATAATCAATTGGAATCATAATAAATATGCGACAAAAATTTGTTTTTTCCAAGATATTTAAATAAAAAGTTGCAAAGCTACTTCATTATTTAATAGGGGTTTTGAACTTCTTATTTTTTGTATAATCTAAATTTATTATAAATTTGAACTTCACATCATATTTATTTTATTGATTTCACGACATTTAAAAAAAAGATAGTACGTTGTTTTATTTCCTTGGAAGTTTAAAGTTTTAATTTGAGTAAAACTGATTTCAGTGAGATGAGATTAAGCATATTTGTTTCCCAGAACTCAATTTAACCGCATTTTATTGAATACCAGAATTAAATATGTTCTAAAACTAAACAAAAAACAGAAAGAGATGCACATACTTGAAGTAAGATATCTTCTTGTTCGTTCTATGATATCTCGGTAGCTATATTGCACGCAAGATGGTTTCTTGATGCTACCCAGCGCGAATTATGACTCAACAAACGTCTGATTTGTAACCTTTGATCACCTAAATCACTGTAATTTCCCGGTAAGTAAGGCCCACCGCCAGTTTATTGAGACCAGTCAAAGCAAGTCTCTTTGCCTATCAATTATGGAAGAATGGATACTGACTCCTAACCCTGGAGTAGGTAGGTAGGTAGGTAGCTAGGTATATGTCTACTCACCATGCATCCAAGCATGGAACTTTATCCTCTTCACCATATTGTAAGTTCCCACAGTCTCTTTGCTGCCGTCTCTTCTTCGGGCAGCGTTCTTTATAACCTCCCCCACTATTATCATCTCCTACTGTATATCCTGTATAATTTTCTAACTAAAATTACGGAGTCACTTGCACGATCTACCACATGTTTCTCATTGTTCGCATAGTTCTCTTTCCGCCTGACCATAAAAAAAAAGACATTTTATTTTTCGTATTGAACACGTTTTATATATTGTTATTTTAAACTAATTCTAATTATTAAAACAATAGTCACAGTTTACAATACTAAATAGATAAGAGAAAATACTTAACTTTGAATAAATACATTAACCACTTCAGTGGCCGAATGGTCTAAGGCATTACTCTAGACTTAGACTGGTTTGTTGATGACGGTAAGAGCGTAGTTCCAATCCCACCCGGGACTACTGAGAGTGGTTTTCCTAAATTGTTTCTTACTATCCTTTTAATTCTTAAGGGTGAAATGGAAGGGAACTCAAATAAATTGTCGTATTTTTATGTTAATAAACATTTTTGGATATAATAAATAGAATATTGCTTCATTTGATAAGTTTTGTTTATACATGTAGTAATCCCAAAAGTTATTTTGTATCTTGGTGGATTGAAGAGCAAAGCTATTATATTTGTAAATTACTGTTATAGCCACATCTAGATATATCTTTAAATTTAAAAATAAAACCTAGACACGTGACTCCAACCAGATACGTTTGTACTTTTTATTTCAAACACAAATATTTGTTACTTTATTTAACCGATTAAAACTTTAATCATTTAATTGCAGTGATTTATCGTGTAGCTGCTGCACATGTACTCTCACATTTAATTATCTACTATAACATTATCACACTCTAGTTTCACCTTTATTTTTTCGTATTCTTTTAACACACACATTGGTTACTACTAAGCACACTAAGCCAAAGGTCCCAGGTTTGATTCCCATGTCAAGGTGTAATTTTAAACTTTAAATAATATTTGGTATCTGTTATGGTAATTATGATATGAAATTTAACATTTGCTTCTGACAGCTATTAAATAACTGTTTTGGTTAAGGTGCGGCAAAAGGGAGCGCAAATATGTTTACAGTTTTTATAGAATTGAAATTTTTTGGCCAAAATAAATAAAATATTTCTCCAGTAGCAACATAGAGCTTAGTTTTTTGCACATGCTAATATCAACAGACCTTTAATATCTGTCAAGGTGTCCTGGAATTTGATCAAAACTTGTTCTCTTTATTTAAAATGTGTTGACAAAATTCCAGGACCACCTTGTCAGATATTCAAGATCTGTTGATATTAGCATGTGAGAAAACTAAACTCTATGTTGCAACTGGAGAAATATTTTATTTATTTTGGCCAAAAAATGCAATGCTATAAAAACTTAAAAATTACTCGCGCTCCCTTCGGTCGCACCTTAATATTTGTAGAAAGTTAAATTGAACGTATCTATTGAAATAATATATTAGTCTATTTATAAAACAATTTTTTTTTTGCTATAAAAATGGTTAGAATATTTACATTAACTTTCAATACTTTACATCCCACCTTAAATATGTCCTTACACTGAAATACCTGATAGCTATTCGGTGACATTTGTATTTTATTAGAAAAAACTACCTTGATAATTTATCCTTTGGTTTGTATATATAAAAGATTTGAGCAAACTGATGAAGTAAGACTGACTTTAGTAGTTAAGTAAGCGTATAATCCGAATGGTTAGTAAGACGCAGTGCTAAAAAAAATCAAGTAACGGTCGATAGGTTAACATTCAAACATTTTCTTAGTTTAAAATATTAGGAACCAAATTTAAAATAAATGCTTGTAAGCAACAAATATTAACTGTGGCACACCTTTAATACAAACACTACACTAGTATGATATTATTATTATTATTATTATTAGCACCGCGTCTTACTACCCGTTCGGGTTATACGCACTTACGCTAATGTGTAATGGTAGGGTGATTGTGAGATGAAATGGAGGACCTACAGTTTAACGTGGAATCCGAACCACGGTGGAGGCCTGGCATTCCTCACATTCACAAGATGTCTTGTCAGAGGTGAAGGAAGGGTTTGGTAATCAGATAAATCTGTGCCGGGACCGAGGATTGAACCCCGGCCGCCAGCACAGAAGTCTGACACCTTACCCCTAAACCGCCAGGTCACCTATTATGATATTAGCTTTAAATTATAAATAAATATTACGTACGCATATAAAAACGATTACAGACATTAATAAAAGTAATTAAAAATTGTTTTCAATGAAAATAAACAATTTTATCATAAATAACTATGCAAGTTTGTAAAACAGTCCATAAGAAAGTAGCCTACTATGACCAAATTAAAAACAAACATTAATTATTTACATATCGTTACATTTGTATACATGTATGATCTATTAAGACCAAATTTGAAAAAAGATAATATTTATATCATATTTGAATACTAATACATATTGACCAGTTACAGTAACTAATGGATCTAAGGTGTTTTAATCGCATTGCACTTGTTCGCCTTTGGGAGAAATGTAGCGTTTCTAATTTCGAGCCTACACATCACTTTTAATGGGAACTTTTTCAGTTCTCTCTCCACACTAAAGTGGATTTACTCTAAACTATCTCCTTCGCCCTCATACCCTAAAAAAAGTCGCTATTGATAAACCACATTCGCAAGTTCTAAGGCGTCACTCTCGCAATAGACTGGATGAGGTTCAAATTCCATCTTCGTTTAGTTTGTAAGAGTGTTTTTTCCTTAGTGTGTTTCAACTCTTACCTGCCTCGGTGGCGTAGTTGGCTAACGCGCTTGCCGTGTTGAGTTCAACCGCTGAGGACGGGGAGATCGAGGCTCGAGTCTCGGTCGGGTGAACTTGGGGTGGTTTTTCCTAAATGGTTTTCCACTCTCCCTCCACGCAAATGCGGGTTCACTTCCTCTAATTAAACCTTCCCAATTCCTAATCCATTAGAGTAATTAGTACTTAAAGCGTATAACCCGAACGGGTAGTAAGACGTGGTGCTAAATATTATTATTATTATTATTATTATTATATGTTTCAACTCTTCCGCCACTAAAATGCGGGTAATTTTCCTATAAATTCAATAAAAATTTTCTGGTATCACAGATACAGGAGAAGGAACGTTTTTTGAACTCGGTGGGGGAGAAGGAATGCCGTAATGCCCTTGCTTTGTAACATTGATTAAAATAAAAAATACGTTAATATTATTAACACCACTACCACTGAGCGACTATTTGTTAGGTTATGTGTGTGTGTGTATATATATATATATAGTGTATGTATGTATATTTAGTGTGTGGGTGTATGTGTAGTGAATATGTGTATACGTAAGTCATATGTATATATAGGCCTAGTTAAAATATCATGTGTACATTTATGTATATAATAAATTAAAAAGAAAATTTAAATAAAATTAATTAAAAACAAATTAAGGAACGATATAAGTCCTAGCCTTATGAAAGCGACATTTAGTAATCAATAAGATTCAAATTTAATAATCATAATAAATGTACAGTTATTATAATTTCATTCTGATCTTCACTGCCCTTTTTTAGTTGAGTGTTTCAATATAGACTAGTAATGTGGTTTATCAAAACTTCGGAATGTGTTTGAATTAAAAAATTTGCTTATAAAGAGGCTTCGCTTATTTTATTTTATCCCACATAGCTACACAACTTTATATTAGGCATTCGTTGGACTCGTGTGTGTGTGTGTGTGTGTGTATATAAGGATATAAAGAGATATTAAGCAATACAACTAAATAATAATACTAATCAAACATTTTCTTGTTAAGAGAATCATGATTAAATGGTTGCACAATTTTTACCAAAACTTGCCCCCTCCCTATAATGCCAGCAAGTGACAAGGGGATGGGGGGTGCGAGTAAACATGCCCCCTCTTGTTACAAGTTCAGTGCCCACACGTGAATGGATAGTAATATACAGTGCACACACACATGCAAATGTAGCCCTTGTAAGTCACATAAATAATAATACGGACTAAGCCTTATATTATCAATAGACTGGACTACCTGTGATGGAGACCTCGAGTTTTGAGCTTTGAATCTAGTTCGGGGCAGTGTGAGTGGTTCTTCCATCTGATATAATATTATCGCTGTTGCCTTCCACACCCTATGAAAATTTCTATGGGTCCACTTCCTCTAAGGTTACCCTTCTTTTCCAAGAACAAATGAGTAAGCCATCTTATGACACAAGTTAAAACGTAAAAACTCAAAACCACTACATCTTTCTTGACATGACCTAGAACCACCTAAAAACTGTACCTGGGACTAGAGTCAATATTTCTCTATTAGTTGGTCAATATCTTTACACAAAAATATTACAATATCAAACACAGGTGAGCCTGAGATTTTTTAAATAAATTCACCAGCGTTATTCTGTATTAACGACGAGAAATATAAATCTTGGGAAAACTGGAAAGGATAGCCTTTATTTTGTTAGATATTCAAACCTCCCTCCACCTTTAAGAATCTCCAGAACTATGATACGACACAAATCTATTATACCAAATTTTGGACACTATCTTGGTCACATTAATTGGAAACAAAATTTCCCCAGAGTCTGTTCACATGCCACGTAATATTTAATATAATATATAAATCACGATAAAACTTTTTTGCACATTTATATCTGTAAATAATTTTCAAAATAACATTTGTAGTAAATATTTATCTTATATCTCTGAGTGACATAAATGTGAATAAACGGTTATTTTCATTTTTTTTTTAGATTCACTTAAATAAAATCCTAATTCTAGTTGAAAGTGTACCTCTCAAAGTTATGCATTAAAAATGACCTATATTTACGTGTTTTATTTCCTACACGATAAAATATATTATATTTAATAAGTTGTAAAAATCAAAGTTTATACAATCTTGGGTGTTCACACGGAAAAATCTAGTGGCCATATGCTTTGTGTAATAAATGGTGTCGTGTATACTGGACTTTATAGCGAATGTCAATCACTAACTGCGCTTTTGTCAACAGAGACATGCCCACACAAACAACTTGTATGGTGTTTTTAGTGTATAGAGTTAATTTACTCCCTCCCATGGAAATTAGTTTATGTGTTTCTTTCTAAGTGAACGAACAGGAACAAATTGTCTAAATGTTCATGTCATATAGCTCTTTTACAAAATAATTACCATAAGTTTAAATAGTTGTTATTCTTAGACCTACTTGACGTTCTTCAAGAGTTGTTTACTACCTTTACTAGTCCACGAGATATAATGAGTTTTTTTTAATGGAGGCCATGGAAAGGTTTAGGAGACACTGATATTGGACGGATGAGGAAAGAATCCAAACTAAGAAAAAAGAAAGGTCTGTTAAGGGAAATAGATACACGTACATTCATCAGCTCACCAACAGCACCACCAGATACCTCAATATTGCATTCTGAAATCATGTGAACTAAGACTAAAAGAAATAAAGTACGGTCCAATTTTCGAAAGAAGGACGTTTAATAGAATACAAATTTATTAATTGTTTTTGCTGCCAATATTTATAATATCTTATTATTTTATAAGGTAAAATATATACAAAGTGACAGAGGCAGATAATATTACATATTACAACATGAAAGTAAATATAGTATTTTTTCTGGATGTCAGATAAATCCCTTCCTATGAATATTAGTTTGAATTGGCAGCATGCAAACAGTTCCACAAAAAAGTGGTCGACAAGCCTTTAAAATGCTAAAAGGTACAAGTGGTTGACAGAAAAGCGGTACATATATATATATATATATAAATCGGAAACTATTGGTTTGATAAAAATATTTCAAATGAAGACTTTTTTTTTAAGTACTACAACTTTACAATGGTAAGATATTTGGTATCTCAAATAGTTGAAGAGCGATGATCAAAATTGGAAATTTTCGTGCCTGGAAAGTACCCTCAAAGTCATTTTCATGAGAAAATGACAGTTGCCATTTTGTTCGCAAAGTTAAACACTACCTAATTACAAAATTGAATCAAAATTACTAAAGCAGAATTCAAGAAAACTAATTTTAACTCTTTTTTGCCCTTTAGTAGTCTACTATCAGAAAAAAAATATCAAAAATTCTCCTCTGTTAGATTCTGTCCTGTGGTCTCTACTATAAGTGTGCAAAGATACAACTTTCTACGTCATCTGGGGGCCTATGAAGGGTGCAGAATGACTCACACACACACACACAAATTATATTTAGAAATAAGATTATGTTACAAAATAGCTATTTATGGGATGAACTATATTATTTTATATGTTCTCTTCCATTTAATAATTTTGTTGTAAAGCACTTTGTTTATTGTCGGTTACTTGGCTCACTCTTAACTCGAGCCATCGTAACGTGTGCCTACCTGGTCCTTTCGTGTCAACCGCTTTTCTGTCGACCTTTGAACCTCCTATACTTGAGTTTGTCGATCACTTGAGCCTCATACTTCAGTTTGTCAACTGGTTGTACATACTCGTGTTGACGACTTGTACCACCTGGCCTTCCAAATATTTGTTTTAATTTTGTCGACCGTTTTTCTGTCGACCATTTGAACCTCCCATACTTGGGTTTGTTGAACGGTTGTATCTAATCGTGTCGACCACTTGTACCACCCAGCCTTCTAAAGGTTTATTTATATTTGGTCAACCGCTTTTCTGTCATTTGGTTGTACCAACTCGTGTCGACCAGTTGTACAACCTAGCCTTCCAAATATTTGTTTTAATTTTGTAAATTGCTTTTCTGTCGATCACTTGAACCTCTGATACTTGGGTTTGTCGACCGGTTGTTCCTACTAGTATCGACCACTTGTACCATCCAGCTTTCTAAAGGTTTGTTTATATTTTGCCGACCACTTTTCTGTCGACCACATGTACCTACTTGTGTCGACCACTTGACCCCCTCAGTATTCCAAATTTTTGTTGACCACTTTTCTGTCGACTACCTGTACTGCTCCCGTTTGAAGTAAGGAAGAACACGCTAAGTCACCAGCTCACTGACAGTATCAACACCCAGCTACGTTAACATTGCTTGTGGATAGAATGTGAACTAAGAGCGAAATACGGACGGGGTTCAATCCTCGGTCCCAGCACAAATTTATATGATTACCAAACCCTTCCTTCACCTCTTACAAGACATCTTGTGAATGTGAGGAATGCCAGGTCTCTACCGTGGTTCGGATTCCACGTTAAACTGTAGGTCCTTCATTCCATCTCACAATCACCCTACCATTACGCATTAGCGTAAGTGCGTATAACCCGAACGAGTAGTAAGACGCGGTGCTAATAATAATAATAAGAGCGAAATAAAGAAGGTAGTAGGAACACGTCAAGTCCCCACTACAGCACCAGACCACAAGATGAAATAACAACTTAGCTGAGCTACACCTGTTTACGTGTTAACCAAAACACTCCTGGTTATTTTGTACTAGGCATATATTTCTTAAAGCGTTTTTATAGTCAGTTTAATCGTTGTTTGGAATTTTCCAGTTCAAGAAATGGTGCTATCAAAATCACATTTTTAAAATACAATTATCACAAATATAGCATAAATTTTTAAAATGTGGTACAAATGTATTGTTCTCAGTTTATAATAAAATAAGCGTAGCTACTCAAGTATATGATGGTTTATGAGTATTTTTCTGATATTGCCTTGCATTTAAGAAGTGAAATTTTTATTAACATCAACTAAATAACCAACTAAACATTTGAGCAGGAAGTAAAATGTTGTCATCCAGACAAACCGGGACGGCACGTCTGTCTTGTAGTACCGTCCCAGGCCGCCAGTAACGCATGAGGTCACGTGCCTAGTGCAAGACTATAAACACGTATCTACCCTACGCACTTCGTGGACACGCGGCGAGACGGGACGGCCATTTTGTTGTATCGGAACATGATTTGTTTACTGATTATACTTGAAAAACTTTGAAACGTGTACATGATTAGTTTTCTAAACAACTAAATACTCTATGATATTTGCTTTTTTAAATTTGAAAATGATTTTAAACACTTTTGTATTTAGCTAGACATGTTTGTTTACAAACTATGAATGATCATAAATTATCCATTGGTGGTAAAAATAGGTCAATTATACCATTTTTCTTTTCTTTTTTTAACTACAGGAGCATTTGACTTCGATGGTATAGAGCTTAAATAGTACACAGTAGGCCTACTAGCTAACAGTAGCGTGACGTGAATAGTTGTTAGAGTATTCCGAGATAGTTTAAACTACCTGTGAATTGTTATCATGACTCACTAGAACCCTCATTGGTTAGCTGTCAACAAAGAATCATTCTCATCTGAGGTATGTACAGCAGAGCCTAAGTATGATTGATCAAATAGGGAGCAAGTGAGAAAGAACATACTATAGGTAGGCCTGTGGTTTTAATGAGCTATAATTACCCTAGCAACATAACATGACATGCCTCTGCTAGCTATAGCCTTTTTTAGTTGACTTAGCCCTAATATTAACTAAACACGTGCTCCCATGGTGAAGTGGTCCAAATGATAGATCATAGATGATTTTATTGGATACATTTCCTAAAATATATTTAACCTACTTTTTGAATACTGGTTAATATTGTTTGCTATTTTTTTTCTAATTTTGGTAATTTAAATTGAACTTACTGAACCTTCTGTTTATGTCAGTAAACGACTTTCAGACTAACTTAATTCTAGAACAAACACAAAATCAAGTCTCACGCCATTAATTAATCACCGTGAAGAGAGAAGCTCCAGTTTAACCAATAACATATTTTGCGACCATGTAGATCACTATACCGAACATTAATTCCAAATATGTAAATAATGTAAAAGTAAAGTTGTCCGATTTAAATATTTTAAAATTGAGTTTGAGCTACCTCAAGTATTTCGAGAAATTTAATGAATATTAACTCAATGGCATAGGCCCACAATCAAGCTATACCGATCGAGCGACCGCCACTGTTAAAGATGATAATGCCAATATTTATGGACAAAGGTTGTCTTGTGGTCAGGATATCGAAACCTCTGGCCATTAATATCAGTTTTCCATACTGAAGCTGCTACTAATTTATTCAAGTAGCCCATCATTTATCCTTACAGGCTGAGTTTGACCCCGTTACAGAAACACTAATTCACAGAAAAGTTCTGGAAGCACTGGTTATTGAACCTGGAACCACTGGATCTGTAGCCAGGAACTATGACTATTAGACCACAGAGATGAGCTATATTATATTGTTTGATGAAATTGAACGATTTAATAATAGATTATGTCCAAAACCATATAAAACTAAAGTTGTTCAATATAGATGTTTGAAATATCTAGAGTATTGTAGATACATTATACCAAATAACTCAAGGGTTTTGAAAAATGTTACATCATTATTAAACTTTGAGGAGATAGAAAATTTAATCTTAAGCTATGTCAAAAAACTACATACAATTCACACAATCACAGAATCTCGATTTAATATTTTATATAGCTGCATAAAAATCTATTAGCAGTGTTCAATAAAGAAAATTTGGCATGGCTATCTATTATTTTTTGTCTTGGAAATTATTTTATTTCATTGTGATAATACAATGTTTAGGACAGAGATTATGTGTTAGAAAAGGGGCACCAAAATTAAAGTTAGCTGGCACACAAAACTATACTTGGTGAAGCCCTGGCTGAGTTATATGCCAGAAAACAAAATAGTGGAAAGGGAAACTTATCAAAACCAAAAGTGCACACTTCATTTGTAGAGTTTTTGTATAAAACTATGATTTATACAAAACTCTTTTATATAAAATAGCTTTATTTTTAGAAAATGCTATTTCAATACTAAACGATTTTTTTTAAAGTAACTTAACTTATGGTGGGATTTAAAATAAAAATTAGACATGTATATTTTAAATATGTTGATCAATAAATGAATAGCTAAATCAACTCCAAATTTTAATAAACCAATTTCAAACTTGGTGAGAAGTGACATTTTTTGTTGGACTGATAAAAAAATGTTGAAACAGGATATTTATAGCAAATATGATTAACCGTACATAAAAAGTTATAATAATCCAATATAAAATCCCCGAAAAAGTATTATAAAAAAGGGGAGAATATTGTTTGAAAATAAATTGATTGTAACTATTTTTTTGGCACCGCGTCTTACTACCCATTAGGGTTATACGCTTATGTACTATTTATACTTATGTGTTATGGATTATAAATGTTGAATTTAGATTAAGTGTGCACTGATTTGCATGGAGAGAGAATGTAAAGCCATTTATGGAAAACCACTCTCAGTACAGATAAACCCCCGACCTCCTCGTCTTTATCAGTCTAGTCTATTGCGAAAGTAGCGCCTTAGACCATGCGACTACCGACATTGGTTAGAAACAACTAAATGACCGGGGTGTCAGTAATGAATTTCAATATGGCTACATATCAACCTCAGTGGCCAATCAGTCTAAGGTGTCATTCTCACACTAGACTGGGCTGACAATGACCAGTAGACCAGCTTAGAATCCCGGCTGGTTTTACTGAAGGCATTTTTTCCTAAATTATCTTCCGTTCACCCTCCATCCAAATTTCGTTATACCTCTTCTAGATTCAACCTGACTTATCCCTAAATATATAAGCTTAATTAATACATAATTATGAATACAGCCCTAATTAATAGTAAGACGTGGTAACAACAAAATATGCTATATTCTGTTAATATATAGGGTGGATACAAAACGATTGGTGGGCGGTTATTTGCAATTTAAGATCTTTAGAATGTTTACGAACACAGGCTCACATTCAGACTCGTGAACAACTGCACAGTGCAATATTCTTTTATGTATTTAGACACCAAAATGGAGTTAAATCGAATCTATATTTAATGAACATGTAATATATCAGTCGGTTCTTTTAGTAAATATACATTTTATGTGGGTTGCAAGAAAAATTTGAGCAGATGAGCCTATTTTATTTAAACACATCGGCAACAGTACCCTAAGTGAGAATAGAGCACACCTAGAGTAACTACGCTCAAAATGTTAAATGAGATGGATTAAGTACAGTGATGTTTTTTGAGTTGTATGCACAATTTCTTCCCTTCTCCGTAAGAGAACGGTATGATTTGGTAATCATATATGTATGCATATAATTTTGATCAAAGTCCATCTTTTCTCACCTAAGGTGGGAGTGTAGCTTTGTGACAGCTAACAGAAGGTTCTTTACTTTAAGCAATGGCTAGAAATATTATTATATATTTAATAACACCTATTTTGATAATAAGTATATGTAAGCATAACAAAATTATTTCGGATTAGATTGACATTTGTTATTTACACTCTCACAATAAGTGAACTGCAACATAGCCCAGTCGGTAGCATGTCCGCATGCTGATCCTATAAGGCTCGGGATCAAGTCCCAAAACGGTTAAAAATTAATCTTATTGAAATGTTCCCTTCCCCTTTCACAATGAAGTATACATGGCTGGAGGCTGGGTGTGATGTTTGTTTTATATTTAAGTTAGTTTATAAATCAAGTGTTGATTTAATCAGTCGTGTCAGAAAGGTTCATGTAAAATACCTCAAATATATATTTTTAATCGTGAAACAAGAAACTAAGAGAGTTGCACACATCCCTCTTGGAATGATCCTATAAAAGCGATTAGAACGTGTTCTTAAACAATTGAGATTTTTTAATAGGTGGTTTTAACTTTTACTTTGGCACAAAACTATTTTCACAGTAAATTGATTTCGCAAATTTCTTACAAGAGTTTAAACAATTCTTCTCTCATAAGATTAGGCGAATAATTTATTATGTGGGAGTAAACATTCCCCCCCACCCAAAGCTTCACTTTCCTTAGGGTAATGCGCCTAATCTTATATTAATAATAATAATAATAATAATATTTAGCACCGCGTCTTACTACCCGTTCGGGTTATACGCTTTAAGTACTAACTACGCTATTGGATTAAGAATTGGGAAGGTTTATTTAGAGGAAGTGAACCCGCATTTGCGTGGAGGAAGAGTGGAAAACCATTTAGGAAAAACAACCCCCAGTTCACCCGACCGAGATTCGAACCTCGATCTCCCCGTCCTCGGCAGTCGAGCTCAACACGAAAAGCGCGTTAGCCAACTACGCCACCGAGGCGGGTCTAATCTTATATTAATTTTGCTACTGTGGTAAGGATTAGTAAAGTATAAGTTTGGAGGAAAAATACCTTCATTTGCGTTGAGAGAAAGTGGGAAAATTATTTAGTAAATAGCAATCTAAATACAACCTAACGTGATTTAAACTAATACTTTCTTGTCAACGGCATATCAGACTAAGTTACTTAATACTGGTGAGTAAACTCATTATAAAAATGTTATATTGTAAATAATTATTTTCCCAGATTTTCTCTCATGTTTTTCTGACTATTGTTTCTAAGTGGATAAAGAAGATGGTTAAATTTTAGTATGGGCTCTTACTATAATGAGGACATAATTTTTATCGGTCTTAAGAGTAGATTATTTTAATCTTATGGATACAAATACATTTTTTAACTAGTATTTTGACACTCCGTCTTACTACCCTACTCTACTCTATTCTTCTATTATAATTTAAATACATCAATGAGTTAGGGATGATTAAATTATAGTTTAGAGAAGATATTCCCACATTTTCGTGGAGGGAGAGTAAGATAGCGTTTAGGAAAAATCGCTCTCAGTAAACCTGGCCGAGATTTTAACCCAGATGATCTCGTCAATTTCAAATCACAATACAAGTCTGACACTTAATCCTCGTGTCCACTAATGTTGGTCAGAGCCAGTTTTTTTTAATGAGTTTTGTTAAATAATGTTGTATATATAAAATGCACGTCTATAACAGGCCTTTTTCGCATAGGTGATCGTGTGGTCTAAACGTCAAATTCGTTTTGTGTGTTTTTTCAGTGATGGATAGGTATGGTTTCAATCCTGGATCAGAGTACTGATGGTGATTTTGCTTTAATTTTCCTATTCTTCCTACAATCAAATGCGGATGAATTTACTTTAAATGAGAGCTCCCTAATCCCATTCCCATTAGCGTAATTAATATATTTGAGACCCGCTTCGGCTTGCGAATGGTATGGTCTAAGGCATCACTCTCGAAATAGATTGGACTATCAATTACGGGGATTTCAGAGCTCCAATTCCGGTAGGGTAGACTGAGTTGTTTTTTTTGAATAGTTTTTCACTCTTACGCCACACAAATGCGGGTACACTTAATCTAAATTCAACTTCACTCATCCCTTTCTCATTAGCATAGTTAGTTCATATGCGTATAGCCCGAGCAGGTAGCGAGACACCGTGAAGAAAGCACATTACCAGAAATACGTGTTGTTGTTTTTTTTGGAGTAATTCTTAAAGAAACATTAGTTACAGAAGTGGAGCTAAATGCGATATTGCAAAGTGAGTTTGGCCCATAGTATGGTCGCCTGCTTAGCACGCATGGTGGCAAGGACGATTTGTGGTAGGGGCCACTTACCTTACGTGCCAGTAATTACATTTCATTATCTCTAGCAGCCCGCCTTTTCGTTGCAGCAGTAATTGAACTAGACCGGTATAGCTGGATGCGTAGGAAAGATGCAAACAGGGAGTGAAAGAAAGAGAGAAACATCAAATTACTGTAAGGAAAAAGTGAAGGGGGGGGNGGGGGGGGGGGGGGGGGGGGGGGGGTTTGTGATGGATGGTACTTCACATATCTTACGTTTCAATTTATTTTTATTTAATTTTTCAAATCCAAACTGAAACTATAAACATTTACTTATTTAGCCATTTTAATGTTTATTTTAAAACTGGTCGAAGTACCTGAGGTTTCTAGAGAGAAATTTCTTTAGTTTAAGGCTTGTACTGATTGTGGAAAGTAGTTTTAAGTTAGTCAAGTTCATGCGCAGGGGCTACTAATTTTTGAAAATTTAAGACTCTGCGTTCGGTAGATTTCACGCAGTGCTAATGACAAATAAACTATTTGTTTTATTAATATAGATTTATTCAAAAGTTCAACAATCAAACTACCCTATTCTATTTATTATTATTATTATTATTATTAGCTACGTATAAATAACCTATATTGTTGCAATATATTTACCAACCTATTATTTTAAGCTATTACTCTTTTGACTTATGGAGGCAAAACAGATTTGTTGTTAAAACAAACGTGAACTATTATAAGTTCTATGTACACCTTTTCATTTCTTTCCAAAATATTAAAACTTATACTTTAATTATAACATAATATACAAAATTTTACTAAATTATCAATACATAATAATAATAATTACTATCGAGTCAATAAACTTGGTTCGGACCAAAAAAATTAGCAACAATTTTTAAACTAAAAGAGAGTTGATGTTTTTCTTAAATATTTATTATGTGTGTTCTAAGATTAATATAACATAGACAATGGACACGCAGGCCAAGATCTAATTGAACAAAATCCCATTGAGTATTTTTAATCAGCTTTATCCTAGAGCAATAAAAGTTTGGGTTATAGCAAATTTAATTAGAGATCAACATCTCCAATCCCCTGACTATAGATTTGATCAAATCAAATAAAACTAACATGGCAGCATTGTACAAATTATTGTTTTGGTCAATTTGACTGTGAAGTGAAGTAAATTCATACAAAGGCCCAGTTTCATAGTCAAATTTAGTACGCCTCAAGTGCGGTGCTATACTAAATACAAGACAACACCTACCTAAACCAGAATGGAATGGGCCAGTTTCCTATGCGAGAACGGCCCATTCCATTCTGGTTTAGGTAGGTGTTGTCTTGTATTTAGTATAGCACCGCACTTGAGGCGTACTAAATTTGACTATGAAACTGGCCCAAAGGACTGGCTGTGATGTTTACTCTGTATTTAGTGGTCTCGGCTGCTTGACATTTATATATTAATTTCAATAAATTGCAATTCCGGTAGGCCTACGTTCCTTGGTAAAAATATTTTTAAATAATTTTGTAGTGATATTAATTAATATACACAATTAAATAAAATCAGTCTGACCATCAACTCAAATTATATTTCTCTAGGATTAAAGAAATTCAAATTTATTTCCTGTAACTGATTTAGAGATCAACAATTAATTCAATATACAGTTTAAAAAAATCATCTGAATATCCCATAATTGAAACTATTATCATTTAAAAATAGTTCACATTCAAAATAAATATGTAAAACACACACTTTACTTTTCTAAATCATTTAAATAAGAATATATAAACAGATTCATTGATTAAAACTTATAGATTATGTCTCCCATCAACAAGATGATCCGAGAGTCAAACAGTTGACGGGAGAGAATGAGCTGATTAACTTAACAATAAATTATATTGACGATCATGTCCTAATTGTTAGTGGTTCAATTGAAAATGAATTTTGAAACACTAATTAAATATTATCTTATATCTGATCTATGATAATGACACTGATTATTTTCGTGCAACAGGCTCTTAGGATTTACCGGTGACCTCCTTTGGTTGGGTAAATGTTGACAGTGAGGTAAGGTTTCAAGTCTTGGTCAGGTGCGCTAGGGTTGGTTTCAAAAGTGATTTATAACTATGGTCTTACCAAACTCTATCCATACTTTTTTATTATATGTAATCACGTCTTACTAACAGTTAGCGTGTTCGTGCTAGTACTAGTCACACTAATATGTTAGGAATGAGGAATGTGAATATATAGGAAGTGTACCCACATTTTCATGGAGACATTTAAGTAAAACCTCCTCAGTACAAGCAACTCGGATTTGATCTCCGATCTCCAAGCTATCGGAAGTTAAATCTATTGTAAGATTGAAGCCTTGGACAATTCGACCATCAAAGTAGAATACACTAATATTGATTGACCTAAAATACAATTTTTATTACTTAATTTAAGCTTGTAATAATTTTAGTACCCGCACCAATGGACAAGCAGTCAAGGGCGTCAGTCTCATCTACGACTAACAGACGAGGGTGAGACGCAATTCAAGGAACACAAGTAAAACGCAACTATAAAATAATTGTTAGCATTACTAAAAAAAAATCCTTAGATGAATAGAATTAATGCAGTGTGATTATTATATTAAAAATGTTTACGAAGGTTGATTACAGATATAAGGAAATTAATTTGATACCAGATACTTACTAAACGCAACAGTTGTGTAGGCATAGGTACCCTTTCTTTACCCTGTAAGGTAGCAAGCTCAACCACTATGGTATAGCTTATGAGGTAATTTCATATTGTAATATCTAAGTAATACTGCTATATTTCATTGTAAAAGAGGTGTACATACATTTTTTTACCACCGTGTCTTACTAACAGTTAGGGTTATACGCTTTTGTACTAATTACACTTATGGTTTTAGGGATTAGCAAGTTTATATTTATAGTAAGCGTAATTGCATTTGCGTGGAGGAAGATTGATAAAACATTTTGTAAAAATCACCTTCAATATACCCAAGTGAGATTTGACCTTGATATCCCCGTCATCGGCAGTCTAGTCTACTGCGCCAGTAGTGCCTTAAACCATTTGGCCACCTAAATGGGCTACATAGTGTTAACCAGAAATTTAGACGCTTGGATGGAAGATTAAATATTTGATGAGCTCTCTTGGATATTATATTGTGTGCTAAAATATTTTTTTATAAAAGATTGCAAAATATATACCCAATTAAAATACTTGATTGTAAGTCTTATACATAGTATTTGTATGCACTCTTTTTACCATACGCTGTGGCAGTCTTACTTTTATTGAATACGCCATGGTCCTTTCTCATGATATACATCATAGTGGAACCAAGAAAGTTGGGCGTGATAACTTTCAGAGAAAACGAAAGCTAAATTTCAGAATATATTATAATATTCACTAATAATATTTATTAAAAACACTATTTCTGCACCCAGCTAGAATTCAAGTTTAATCCTGCTGAGTCAATTCAAGATTTATTCACTTGTTTGCATTTATTTATTGTATTTAACGTGCGCTTTTTAAACCAACTGATTATATCAGTACAGCTTATAAACTAACTTAAATCTAGAACAAACACAACATATATCCCCCAGCTGTTAGTTCTTCAATGTGAAAGGGGAAACCCACATTCCACCATTGATAAATTTTTCACCCATGCTAGGAACCTAGCTCGGGACCCTTAGCTCGACTCAGAATTAATAACCACTACGCCAACCATACCAATCCCACTTCTAAGACGTGTGTGATGATCTTATCCCCATATGTCAGTATAATGGTTTATTTGAGTGACCCTACAGTGGCCGAATCCTCATGTGCGTCATGCCATCATGGTTTTCTGGTACTTAATAACAATACCGTGGTTCACACTTCCGGTGGATGGGATTTCACTTAAGCTGCCCCAGACCCAACTTCCATTCCTGATCCGTGCTGGCAACCAGATGACATTAACAACACTAGATATATATATATATATATGCACGCTCTCTATCTATGTCTGTCTGTGTCTGTGTGTGTGACCACAGGAAGAATGGAATAATAGGACAACACCTGATATTTCCTCGAAAAAAATCTATAAATTTTCCTCGTGCAGTTTTTTTTAACGACGCCTCTCGCTCTTATCATGTGAAGTTTATCTTTCATGAATAAACATACTTCCTCTACAATTTCCTTTCCTGTACACACTTTTTTTTTATATATATATATATAAGCTCGTTGGTAGAAAAGAACTATACTGAGAGTTTTTTTTAAACATACCGTATTACATATTACGATTGTTTCATATTTGTTATTAGATATATTTCCTTACACCACAGACTAATTTTGTTAATTTAAACTATTTATATACATTTGTATTACTTCTCTAAGTAAATTAAATTAATGGTACTTTTTATAGTGGAATATAATTTATATATATATTTATAATTTATGTATTTATTTATAATTATATATAAATAAATATTTAGCACCGCGTCTTACTACCCGTTCGGGTTATACGCTTTAAGTAATAATTACTCTAATGGACTCGGAATAGGGAAGGTTGTATTAGAGGAAGTGAACCCGCATTTGTGTGGAGGGAGAGTGGAAAACCATTAAGGAACACCCCCCCCAAGTTCACCCGACCGAGATTCGAACCTTGATCTCCCAGTCCTCAGCAGTAGAGCTCAACACGACAAGCGCGTTAGCCAACTACGCCACCGACACGGGCTATTTATAATTATAACTTATATATCTATAATTGATATATTTTTTCATTAAAAAATATTATTTGTACGAGCAGCATATGACTACCACGTTTCACAGTAAGGTCAATCAAAGAATATACCAATTCTATCACACTTAGCTAAGGGAAAATATATATCTTTTGATGGTGATTTGATCAATTTTAATCTGTACTAGGTGATTGAATGGGGAGTATTTTACCATTACAAATCGTATTGTTCATTCAGGCTAGCCGTAACTTATACCAATTAAAGGACACAGGTTGATAAAGGTAAATTATAAATTATATTCAACAATATTTGCATAAAAAGAGAAATTTGTATATCGACAGTAAACCATCTCCATTGTAACTAGCCGGGATTTTATCTTAAAACTAGAACTCTTAAGGTCCAAATCATTGACACATCAGATCAAATATCTTAAAAAAATGTAAATTTATAATCTTCTTTGGTTGTTGAAGGTTCTAAGTGGCCACTCTCACATTGAACTGGACGGTTCATGACAGGTAGACCAGGGTTAGAATTCAGTTCGGGTGTCTTTTTTACTTAATTTAGTTATTTGGAGTATTTAACGCTCACTTTCTCAAAATTCAGTTTATATCATAACATGACTTATAGACTAACTTAGATCTATAAGAGACATAATACCCAGCACCTGGCTGTTAATTTTTCACTGTGAAAGGGGAAACCCACATTACACCTATTATACATTTTTCTGTCATTCCAAAAATCTAACTCGGGACCTTTAGCTCAGTATAAAGACATGCTATGCTACCAACAGAGCTTAAGTGTCGGACTTGGTCGGATGAACTGAAGGTGTTTTTTCTACAAGGTTTTCCTCTCTCACTCAAGGCAAATGCATTTACAAATCCTCTAAATCAGAGGTGGGCAACATATATATCAATTTAGTCAAAGGTGTGGTGAATGAGAAGTGAAATTCGCCACAATACGTAAAAATTGAGGAATTAGGTTGCTAAATAAAACATTTAAAACAACAAACCCTTTTTGAAATTGTTTATTCAAAACATTTACACTTTGACTACTCATTTATAATTGCCTCAGACGCAAACTATGAACATGGTTCAAATTGAAATTGTAATATACTTTAATGTGAAATTTGAAAATCCTTTTGTCTGACAAGTTGCAAAAACATTGTCTGAATATCAAATCTGAGTTCTATGCACATTTTAACATCGCCTCCAAATTTACATCAACGATTCGAGATCTTGTTTTGACTTTATGAATACCGTCGTAGATAATTTCGATTGACAGAACCACGTTCATCCAAACATGAACAATTACTTCAAAATATCTGATTTTAAAGTTGGAACATCATTGTCAGTCAGAATATATTTCTACATATCTGTGACTGAAAAATTTGGGTAAATTTTAAAGGTTTTCAGATTAATTTAATTGAATTTTAAAATCAAAGTGTAATAGATTACGCAATAATTTAAATGCCAATTAGAAGTAAATTAAATCAGAAAAATGGAA
Source organism: Timema douglasi (assembly GCA_901482245.1). Classification (NCBI taxonomy): domain Eukaryota; kingdom Metazoa; phylum Arthropoda; class Insecta; order Phasmatodea; family Timematidae; genus Timema; species Timema douglasi. Next base: position 162,028 of record CABEEJ010000044.1, read on the forward strand.
GGGAGCGTTAGTTGGCAGTGTTGCGTCAATGACTCATTCAGAAAGTGGAATGCTTCCAATAATATGCAGGAAATATCAAGTTACAACCAGCACACACTGCCAGGAAAAAGTTTATTTTATTGTGAGAAATGGCAAACTCAAATTCGCAACACTTTTATGGACGATTCACCATTTGTGGCGATTGGTGATGTGGTTTCCCACGCCGGCTCTAAATTAAACCATCCTCATCCCTGATCCAATAGCGTAATTTATACTGAACGGGCTGTAAGACAAGATGCATACTTATTATATCAAATAATTAGGTGGTTGGTATTTTTATAAAGCTATAATCAGTACTCCTAATGTCATTGGATCAAACATATTAATTTGCTCAGTAACAACATATTTAGCAGAGTTTATCGTGACTACCATTGTATCTAATCAACTTTTACTGTGTTGAGTGTCAAATATCTCATTTAGAATCAAATAGAGCTAAGGCCTATGTATTTCTAATAGAAGGTCATTCTCTTTGGTAGGAATAATTTAAAGGCTACTAATGCAAATTTATTTTAATTAAATATTCTATATTTGAACGTAATATTAGAACCAGTAAAAACTCTTTTATATGGTCTCTTTCCAACGTTTTTTATTTATAATCAGGTTAAGCATTTATTTAAAAACAAATTTTTTCCTATCAAAATTAAAATGCAAAATTATACTTGATTGTTTGTAGAAAAATACAAGTACAATGTATGCAGAGTAACCAAATGATAGTTATAAGAATAATATGCCATTAATAATATTATATTATATTATCTCTGCAGTTATGTGCATATGATTCTTTTTGAGTTTAAATATTTCCTTTTTTATGAGTAAAGATATCAAATTAACACCCTAATACCTTTATTTTTAGCACCACGCCTCACTATCTTTTCAGGTTGTACGCATATATACTAATTACGTTGATGAGTTAGTGATGTGGAGTGTTTTACGTAGATGAAATGTATCCATATTTTCGTGGCGGAAAAATGTAAAATAATTTAGGAAGAAACACCCTCAGTACACCTGACTGGGGTTCGAACCTTGATATTTCTGTCATCAGCAATCTAGTTTTTTAAAGAGAATGACGCCTAACATTATGAGGCCATCAAAGCAGGTATCCTAATATAGCTATACCCTGAACACCACAACATTTAGTGATTGATAACATTTCCCCCAAACATATTTATACCCAATTATTTAAGGGTCAGTTCAATATTTTCCTCAATATATCAGAGGTAGGATATTTGCATGCTAAGCCAGAGGTTCCGTATTTTATTCCTGTATGTGTCATTTTTCAACTAAATTTAATTTTAATTGATCCATAGCAAATAATTATATTTGTGTATTTGCATAAATACATTTGTATAGTCATATATTGAAAATATATTGCTTGAAATAGTAGGCAGTAGGCCTCTAATGGATTAATTGCTCAGTATACAATCAATCAACTAAAGTGTTTCACATATATTAAATGAACTGTTAGTGGGAACTTATCATTAATGATAAAGGAGTAATACTGATTGTTCGAAACCAATTGAAATATTTAAATTTGGAATGTGTCACTTTACTGCATTCTGTGTACTTATTCCAAACAAAAAATTATTGCATTTATTTTATACGTAATATAATAGATATATGTATTTAAAAAATGCTATTTTTAATTTTAATTGTATCTAACTAATTATAATATATAGTTTTATAGAACATTATTTACCAACTACAATTTGTTAATTTTGTACTAAAGGGTCAACAAAACACATTGGATCTTACTCGTCAAAAAACAAGAGACTTCGAATAAAATCTTAAAACTAATTATAAAAATAAACATTTATTTTTGTGGCTTAGAGTTTTCTTATTTTGTTATCTTTGTGCGTTTATGTTTAACTGGCTCTGTAGTAAGAAACAAAATGATATTCAAGAAGAAAGCTGGTTCTGTGTTTAATACTCTTGAAATGTGAACCAAAAAAATATAATCAATGTACTGATTGCTTTAAAATGGCAGGCGGCTTACCACAAGTCCGGGATGTCCACTATCTGGATGTTTATATTATTATGTCATGTTTCTTACTACCTATCTAAGCTAACTACCTTCTGGATTATTATATTATTATGTCATGTTTCTTACCACCTGTCCAGACTAACTACCTTCTGGATTATTATACTATTATGTCATGTTTATTACCACCTGTACAGACTAACTGCCTTCTGGATTATTATACTATTATGTCATGTTTATTACCACCTGTCCAGACTAACTGCCTTCTGGATTATTATATTATTATGTCATGTTTCTTACCACCTGTACAGGCCAACTACCTTCTGGATTATTATATTATGTCCTTTGTCTTACCGCCTGTCTGAATTATCCACTCTTTGGGTTGCATTTCTTCCTATTGCGCCACAGATATATTCGCCTCCTCTAATATTTTACTGGGCCTAGCCTGTTATCTCTCGATCAGGCTATTTAAAATCTGAAATATCTAGTTATTCAATGCATTTTACCGCCGGTACCGACCATATACTATATATATTGATTTATATTCAATATATATAAAGGACATGGCTATATGTATAGTATTGGTTTTGATCATACCTTTTATACAAATATACATTCATCAGAGAGTAAATAAAGGCATTTTCTAAATTATCATTATATTTAATATTTCAGTAGGTATAGTACCACTAGTTTTTATCTATATTCTTATGGCATTATTGTGTAGTCCTAGATTAAATATTTACAAATAGTAAAATAGATTTCTTAAATATAAATCATTTAAATCCTTTAGTAATGCCAGTGAAAATAAAGTAAACCATTTCTGCACGCCATAGATTCATTTCTAATAATAGATTTCCTCCAGCTATATAATTTTATATTATGTAATGGGTAACGCGTAGATAGCTGTATATATATTCCACCATATTTAAACATGAATCTCAGCCTGAGATCAAAAGAATCAAATGATATATATTTCTATATTGTTGGTTTAAAACAATAAGCACTTCAAATATATATATATAATATACATATGTAGTCAGAGTTAGATACAAATTTAGAATTGATTAAAGCTCCAAATACCAAGCAAAATAGACAAACAATAAATTTAAGGAAATAATGTTTAGTTATAACCCTATATAAAACGTATATGCTTAGTCCCAGTTTATATTTCTAAGCATCAATTATATATATAAATAAAAGTTAATAAGATTATTCAAACAATATATTTTCAAATTAGATCTAGTATATTAAAATAATTGAAGTACTGATATTTAATTGATGAATAGAATCTATTATTGTCATGCTCATTTATTTGGGTTTTACATTGAAGGGAAAGTCGGGGTTCTAATCCTGGCCAAATGTACTGAGTTTTTTCCTTGGATTGCTTTCAATTCTCACTACCTGAGGACACATTTCTTCTTAAATCTAATCCTACCAAACTAGTATGTTTAGATATAAATAGCCTGGTCTGTAATCAGATGCGGTGCGAAATAATCCACTTCCACCGTATTTAATATTTATAGCTAAGACATATTTAGTAAACCAATTTAGTAATTCATTGAAAGCTATTATTTTACTAATATGTTATAGATGGTTTGATTATTTTTAGCTAGCTTAGCCACAAAATTAAATTAGGAACATTTGATAAACAGTAAAATTATTAGATTCCCCCCTAAAATTCAAATTCAAATTTAGCCACACAATGTTGGTAAAATAGCAATAACCCCCACAAAAAAAAATTATCATGCTATTTATAACAATGATTTGAATTAATGAGCTGGATTGAAACTAATATTAACAAGTATTTATACCAATATTGGTGATCGTACAATCTATGGCGCCACTCTCACCATAGAATGGATTGTTGATAACAAGGAGATGGAGTTTGACTCCCGACTAGGTGTACTGATAGTGTATTTTTCCTAGGGGATTTTTCAACACCTCTTCCCCGAAAATTCGGCTATATTTCTTCTAAGTTTTCCTTAATCAGCCCTACGTTGTAAATGTAGATCTACGTATAGCCCAGACGTGTTGTAAGACGCATTTAAAAAACATTTACAGTAGTTTTTTAAGTAAAAATAACATAAAGAATAAACTGTAATCTCTCATAAATAATTATCTATATCGGCCATTTACAAATTTTGTTTTCAAACCTTGCAGAAATTGATTTTGCTTGGTAGTCGAATGATTACCTAGCTTGACTCTTAGCCTAAGATTAGAAGAATCAAATGATATATATTTCTATGTTGTTGGTTTAAAACCATAATCATTTTCAAATAGTTTTAAGAAACTGCGTGTACCCGCTTCAGTAGTCAAATGTTATAAAGGCAGAGTTCACTAACCCTATACTTTTTTCATGGGCCCGCCACTTTTTATCACAACTTGCAAAATAAATCTAAAATAAATAAATAACTGCATCCATTTCAAGACTTAATCAAGTAAGGGGAAAAGTACTGGCGCTAAAGATTTTGGATATTCAAAATTAAATTGTGTTAAAAATTATATTTAACAGTTGATAGCTTTTGGAATTTGGTTGACGGAAAAAAGTTTCCTTTCTTGGAAAATGCAGCACAAAAATATTATTATTATTAGCACCGCGTCTTACTAGCCGTTCAGGTTATACGCACTTACGCTAATGTGTAATGGTAGGGTGATTGTGAGATGAGAGGCCTGGCATTCCCCACATTCACAAGATGTCTTGTCAGAGGTGAAGGAAGGGTTTGGTAATCAGATAAATCTATGCCGGGATCGGGGATTGAACCCCGGCCGCCAGCACAGAAGTCTGACACCTTACCCCTAGACCGCCAGGTCACCTACAGCACAAAAATAAAATGGTTTTTAGTTCCACTTAATTTTGCAAATTATAGTTCTCGACCATGAATATTGTAAAATCAAAGTACAGCTTTATTGAAGAAATTCTGTATGACTTTTTAAGAACAAGCATATCAACTTACGTTCCAAATTATGAATTACTACCCGATGAAATGTGGTACTAAAGATCACATTGAATTTAGTTTGGTAAAAATTGTGTATGAGTTAAATTTGGTTTGAACTAACTTTGCGTCTATATATTTGTGCTATTTTATGATAGGAACATAAACAGTATTTTTTATATGTTAAACTCACACTTTTTTTAAAAATAATATAGGTCTTTTTGAGTGTTATTTGTACCATTAATTTTGTCAAAATATAAATTTTCCTTTGAAAGTTATATGGTTCCCGCCGCACTACCGTTAGTCTTGAATGTACTTTAGGGTACAAGATGTTTGAGGACCTTTGGTCTGAAGCATCGGTCACACAATAATCTAAACTGACGATGACGTGAATATTGGGGCTCACACCTGATCGGTTGTACTGAGGGTTTATTTTCTAAGTGATTTTCCACTCTCCCTCCCCACATATGTGTGAGCAATACCTCTAAATTTAATCTTCCGCATCCCTAACCTATATGCGCAATATATACGTATAGCCCGATACGTGTCGAGAAAAAAGAAAATGAAAATTTATTTTAAATTAACATCTCAGATATGAACACATGAACAAAATTTTAGTTCTAAAATAATTTTATATCAATGATATTACATAGCTTTTAGAAATGTTAACTATATCTTTAATAATGTGTAAAATAAAAATGATGTTGAAAGAAATTACACCATTTTTAAAAATCTTAGTTATATCTTTAATAATAAGTGAAATAAAAATGATGTTGAAAGAAGATTAATTGATAATAAAACTTTTTTTTTTAAAATACTAACTAGAATCTTACCGATTCAGTGAAAGTAATTAAAAAGGTAATTCTGTGAAGTGACAATTTCCTCCAATAATATACTTTAAATTTTTTTAAATTACTGTTCAATTATACTTTCACAATAATTATATTTCTATTAGAAAATGTATTTACAGCCCTAATGGGTAGAAATGTGTCTAAAGCAAAAATATTTACCAAAAAATATATACGGAGTTGATATTTAAACTTTGTTTAATATGTTAAATCTGGAATCACATTTTCCTAAATATACCAGAGATCTCGTTTGAATATGTAACTAGCTTATTTTAAATAAAATTATAAACTCAAAATTAGTTTAGTTATAGCTTAGGATAGATATAGATGAACACCAAAGTGTGATCTACTTTGCTTTCTATAGGTTTCGGTGAAATGGCGGCTACCCCCACTTTTATATTCAGCTTCCATTTATACCATAGATCCATCTGGTATTTCATATTGTTATGTATAAATAAGAGGACTAGTATAAAATATAATAATATCACACGTATATATAATTAGGAACGTTTTCTAGCTAATAATTAATCTAAAGATAGTATTTTAAAAGTATTTCCTGTCCAATACAAATATTTAGTTTGAGCCACATCAGTGTTACCACTATAATGTCAACCTCACGTTATTATTATCATTTGTAATGTAAATATTTGTTATTATTATAACTTTTCAAATAATAATTATTTAATATTATAACATCTGTGAATAATTGAGTATTTTTCAATATATTTTACTTATATCAACTATTTATTAATAAATTAATTATATCCGTATATCGCTTCTTCTAAGGACTATCCTCCTAACCTAGCAACGTATTATCCAAAATTTCCCACACTATAGTAGTTAAGAACAACTTTAAATTAAAACCAATAATAGCCGAATCGGTTCTGACCAATTACTTTTAGCCGTTGTTTAGCTTTTAAAAACTTAGCCTAGCCTATTAGATTTAAACTATCGGTGACTTCACAAATGATACTCAACCGTTAATGGAGAAATGTTTCTTTTCTTTCTGTACGGGATGTAGGTATTTAAAGTAATATACTTTGTAAAATAGTAATTATTTAAGAAGTCACATCGAGTATTGGAAAAGTATTTTGTGACGTGTATATATTGATCTATCCCTTTTTAATAATGCTAATACGAAGAATGGTAGACACATAAAAATGAGTTGATTTCTTTATTGACCAAGTAATTAAAAATAGCTTTGAAATAGCGTATAACCCGAACGGGTAATAAGACGTGGTGCTAAATGAATTAAAAAATTAAAAACTTTAAAATTACTTACGTGAAATAATATCCTTCCCTTTTTCTCTAGAGAAGTATGATATAAAGGAGTAAAGCATCTTAACATAAACTCTTCATTTTATTGGTGGTTGACCTAAAAGTCGATTAGAGTTTAGTGTTTTTCTTTCATTTTAATTCCAACTTGTTTGATTTTTCACTCGTTCTTAGACATTATACTTTAACAATCACTTTAAACTGCGTTTATATAAAATAACATATAGATTTTAAATATATATATATATATGATAGGAACAATGTTAAACTGTGTTTGTTTCTTGTTGAAAAAGTTTACATTTTGTTTGAGTTACATTTGTTTCAATTAAATTCTGTAGAATTTATACACTTTTATTATCAATTAGTTTTTTTTAATTTATATGATTGATATTCTATCAATTCCATACCAGCTCGCGCTTTTCTGAGACTCTATCAAAGCAAACCTTAACAAATATGGCGGAACCTTTGATAAATAAGGATAAATCCATGTTCAAATTTGGTGACTTGTAATGCCTCATTTTAAAAGTAAAATATTAAAAATTATCCACTAAATTCGCTTAAAATTAAGAAATTCCAAACACTAACTTCATCCAATAGAAATAAATTCTTCATTTATTAAATTTTATTTTTTATAAAGTAGCTAGTTTAGTATTCAGTCACTTCCTAATGTAGCGCTGACGACCGTATCAAGAGAAAAAGCTTTTCATAAATATCACTGCGCCATGTTTTTAGTTTATCAAACCTAAAACACATCAAACACTGTTCTAGTCTCGATGTCCAATGAAAGTTCGTCTTGTGGAGACATCACCAAGAAACTCCTTCACTCAAAAGACTGTTAGAGCTTTACTTCTAAAACAAATCACTTCTATTTCAAAGTATAAAATAAACCATTGTTTAGTTTGATCTTTGATACTATTTAGCCACTCCTTCGTTATAGATTTTTGTGTTCGACTTCTATTAGGAGAATGTCAATTGATAGTTTAAAATTAAATATGATATTTTTAATTGAAATCATTAAGGATGGTTATTCACATTGGAAAAAAAAACACACTCATTTATTGTTTGTCGTGTATTGTTTAACCATAATTGTATTAGACTGGCTTTGTTATTTTTTGTGCAAATTAATCACGTATTATAAATCCACTTAATATGTTTACTAATATAGTGTATATAAATATATATATATAAGTATTTTAAAATAATTTCATATCGATTCACGATCATTTTAAGACACCACAACCAAACTTATTTTGAATGTCTATCAAATAAAATAGTAGCTTATTTTTCATAAAATCTAAGTATGGATTGATGTTGCTATTTTAAGGTGCTGTTAAAGGTCAGTTAATTTGTTACAATCGACAATCAATTAAAACATTATTTACTTTGAGACACATTCAAATACTCGTGAACTGGAGGCATGAAACTCGAACGCAAACATGTGAGGTGATAGTTTCGTTGCAACCTTCCCATTGTTGGCAATATCGCCAGCTCAATCTGATCTAATGGATGAGTCAGGCTGCTCCTGTTAAGGTGGATTGACGTCAAGACAGACTACACACAGGGTTCAAGTGAGGGGGTCATTGACCCCCTCCCGCGTGGTCCTCAAACGAAACCGGGTTAGTGTCCTTCTGGATGTCCCGGTAAATACGACACGATCTAAGAAATGCAATGGTGATCAGTTAAGGTGTCCGTCCTCTCCCTTTTAAGGGGTGTCATCGCGGGACCCTACACGCAAGAAAGAGCTCCTCACTTGACGTCGTCTGGAACAAGAATGCAACCATCACCGACGTCCCATCCCAATTTTATATGTAAGTCACAAGCTCGAAGACCTGAGGAGGGGTAAAGGAGGAAGGAAGGAAAAAGCTTTTTTTTTTCCCCATCAGGCAGTCAGGCAGTGGCAGGCAGGCTCCTCTACTCATCTGCAAGTCCTATAACAGAGCTAATTATCAAGTTAATATGGCCATTCTGTATGGGGAAGCAGTCGAGGCTTTCTATAGTATAAAGAGGAAGAGGGGGAAGAGAAGAGAGGTTTTGGTTTGGAGCCAGCGGGGCTAGAGAGAGAAGGCGCTATCGATCTTCCTAAAGTGGGTGAGGGACGAGGAAACTACATTGATATTATAAGTTGCTTCAATCGCTGTATTCATTTGTAAACTAACCAGCCTGGTATATTCCGGGCGAAGTGGATATATAGTGTTCTAGCGGCTGCCGGCATGCACGAGGCTCAGTGTGGCTCCCGTGCGGACCCGAGACGCTGCTTGCTCATGCAACTTTCATACAATTTAAAGTGCCGTTATTCAACAAGGGAGGTTGAGGGTGGAGAACCAGGGTTGGGGGGAGGGATAGGAAGGCTAAAGAAGGCAAGGATTATGCGGCAGTCAGAAAGAGACCTACAAAAGTGAGGACATAGAAAGAAAGAGAGCTTTTTTTAGGGGGCAGGGGAAAAAAATAATGAAAACGGGAGGTGTGGAGGCGACAGAGGGTTTGGCGTTTGCTTCTCAAGATGTTTATACGCTCGTCTGGCGGCAAAGCGCGGGAGAAATTCAGGATCGGGCTAGGTTTTATGGTGGGCAGGATGTTTGTCGAATGTGGCAGTGTGGAGGACTACAGAAAACACGCGACGCTAAAACCTCTTGCCAGCAGTTGTCAATTGTGTGTGTGTGTGGGTGTGTGAACGTAAGGGAATGTTATGGATTGGAAACTTGTTTTGTGGTGGGAAATAGGATCAATTCGTTAGAGGCCATGTGTCGCATAACGTATGCATGCTTCATGAATTGCCGGAGAACGGGATGTGGAGAAGGAATGAGAAGGATTCTGGAAGAAGAGGGGGGGATAGGCGTAAGGGCAGAGGGGAAATGTGGGAGGGGAAAGTCATGTCAAAACATATTCATTTATACATTCATTCATTTTAGCGGCGAGCAGTAGCGCTGCTCGGTAGTCGTCGCCGGTGGAATAATATCAAAATCTGAATATAAAATAAATGATAATACATATATGGATGGGTAGTCGTAGCCTGTAAAAATAGAACCCCATGCGAAGCATTGTTTCGGTTTCATCGTTGGGGATGGGTGGCTGATTTGCATTCCCGGCAGCGTTCCGGTCTGTTGGTTTGATGTTGTACACTTTCCAACTGAGCATAAATACAACCAAACAAATATTGAACAAAGCCTGTCCTTTGAAAAAATACGGCCGCGGTAGTTGTTTGAGGCTTCATTTGGCACGGGATTGAATTTGGACAATTCATTGCACCGATAAATATTTAGTGAGCTTTGTCTTGAAGATGAAGCGAAACAAGTGGCGGATCACAGTGGGAAAAATATAAATTTAATGGGATATTTTATGCACCCCGTTTTACTAGCCACCCAAGCTATTCACATTTTACTACACAAACAGTTAAATTGAGGAAGGTAGCATTGAGGGAAAGTGAACCCTCATTTGCATAGAGGGCAAGTGGTAAACCATTTAGGAAAACCATCATCTGTACACCCGACCGGGATTCAAACTCCTACCTCCCTGCCATCGGCAAATGAGACAAGATGATCTTGACGTTTAGTTTGGGTGCCCACCAATGAGAGTTTGACTATATTCAAAGTAGATTATATCATAAAGAATAAAATTAAAATTAATATACAATGAGAGGGTAAATATTATAGTTACAGCTATTGCGAGAAAATAATAAATTTAATCGAGTTTGCCGAGGGTTAAAAATCAAATTCCTGACCGCTTTTTGGAGTCCAATTACAATTTGGCTGGGCCACACATTGTAGAGGACTTTATTACATCATTGCTTCTAACTGTTGTAATAGAAATAAACTCAAATGTTTGCGGTGCTAAGATATAAGTAGTCCCACCCTGGTCGGTATCAGTTTTATTTTGCACCGCATATCTAAATACCCATTTGGGCTATCCTAATATTGAATAGGGTATGTATTATAATATTTTGACTAAGAGGAAGTGTACACAAGTTTATTTGTTGAGAGAGAGTAACACCCCAACGTGATTTGAACTCTGACTTTTCCAACCCCAGAAATCTAGTATATAGCAAGAGTTACGTATTAGACACCAATGCCAAGTTGTAGGTCTATTGAAACACCTGGTGTAAGCTCGCTTAGAGTTTAGAACTAATTAAGGTTGACTTTAAAGAATCGAACTGAATTTAATCAAATTTGTTTTATTTGAGTATCTGGTGAAAGATAGTTCACTCACGAAGTCATACTTTTTTCGCCACGTCTTGCTACCGGTCTGAACTATACACATTTAACATCGATATTGGAGTAAGGGTGAGGATTTTATAGCATAGAAAAATGTACCCGCATTAGCATGGAGTGAGTGGGACATCATTTAGAATAAACCATCCTCAATATACCCAGCCAGGATTTGGATACAGACCTCCCCATAATCAACCAACAATTCCAGACGAGCTTAATGTTTAGTCAGCATCCCCCCTGATGTTAGATTTAAATGTTCTAATTTCAGAAACTTATACTAACATGGTGACACAGGATGAAGGAGACACATTTAGAGAAATATTTCCGACATTTATATTGGTAAGATAACGTTTTTTTTACTTAGAACCAAATTCTACTAACCGTTCAGGTTTTATGCCTAAGTACAGGATGGGGTAGAAACAATTAAACGATAGGTAACTTAAAAGTTAACACTTTAATTGAAAAGTAAATATTCACTAGCTAGTTAAAAGTAAACTACGTAATACACTTTTCACTTTTTGAAGAAAATGTCACTCAGGTGAGTTCCACCGGACGTCAGGCAAACCTCAGCACGTTGTCCTTCGCTTTCCTCGGCATAGATCGTCTGATTGTTTCCACCCAGCCCTGTACTGATTACGTTGATAATAAAAGTTTAATTTAGTTGGAATGTACCCACATTTGCAGGGATGATGATTGAAAAATAATTTAAGAAAAAGTATTATTATTATTATTATTATTATTAGCACCGCGTCTTACTACCCGTTCGGGCTATACGCACTTACGCTAATGTGTAATGGTAGGGTGATTGTGAGACGAAATGAAGGACCTACAGTTTAACATGGAATCCGAACCACGGTGGAGACCTGGCATTCCACACATTCACAAGATGTCTTGTCAGAGGTGAAGGAAGGGTTTGGTAATCAGATAAATATTTGCCGGGACCGAGGATCGAACCCCGGCCGCCAGCATAGAAGTCTGATACCTTACACCTAGACCGCCAGGTCACCAAGAAAAAGTAGGCTCAGTACATACAACCAAGATTTGAGCCCCGATATCCCTCATCGTCGGCAGTATTGTCTATTTTGGGAGTGACGACTCAGACCATGCAGACACTGAAGCGGGTAAAACCACAGTGTTGAGAAACCATCGCTAATGTTCCTGGTTTCAATTCGAGCCTAGTCTTGAAATACCGAGTCTTAGATGCTTCCAGACGCTGAGCCAATCGATTCATTAGGAGAAAAATACCAGGATAAAAATAGGCCTACGTTAATTTTGACTACGAAAAACTATTATTGTTGCCATGTTGTTTTATTTATTGAACAAATCATCTTAAAATGTTAAAGAAACGCTATATATATTACTTATGGCTTACATTTTTAGTGTCAAACTCACTAACTAAATATGTTTATAAACAATCAATTATCTGGCTTATAGTTCTTGGGGTCAGCCTTCCTCACTAATAATATAAAGGACCCAGGTTCGATTCCTAGCGGTACCATAAGTATTTTTCCTAAAGATGAATTGTTTATATGGTTGCCATGGTCAGTTTAATGGAGCTTGAATTAGTTTTAAGATATCTACTGTCACAACATTATCAATTCATTGAAAATATTACTTCATCTCATTGAAGCAGTGTGACCACACGTACATGGTGCCCCAACCTCAGAAGATATTTACAGCCAACTCTGCCACTGCCAGTAAAAGAAAAGGAATGTCTAGTCTACAAACCCTGTTGGCATACGCTAAAAGAAATTATATATAATAAATTAAAATGGTAAAAAATAAAATCACCCCACCACCGAGTTTATTGTTTAATCCAAACCAACATTTATACGTCCAAACCTCCTTCAATCATCATGGATAAAATAGCAAAGCTATTAATTTTTGTTAGTTATGGTTATAACCGCATCTAGATGCATTGATTAAATTGAATGACACCTAGACACGGAATTGAACCCATGACCTTTTGTTTGGTATGCCAATGAGCTATCCAGGAATTGTACCTTGTTCAAGGTCATTCTTCCCTCATATATGACTCATTGATATCATGAGATAAGAACTTATGGTCACAAGGTTAAAGGTGCAACACTCACAATAGATTGGATTTACGGTGATGGGGAAGTCGGGGCTAAAATTATGTCCGAGTGTACTGAGGGTAATTTTCCTAAATGGTTTTCCACCCAAATGAAACTACACTTCTTTTAAATTCTATCTTCTTCATTTTACTTCATTAGCATACTTAAATGAGGCTAAACCCAATGGTTAATGATACACGGTGCGAGAAAAAACATTTTTATTAGCATAATATATTTTCCCTTTTGAATTATTTTAAAATAAATTTATCAAACATTGATATAATACTTTGAGTGTATCTAAATGTTAAAACAAATTAAGCTTGGGCGTAATTTAGACTATATTGTTACACATCTTGTTCATAATTTTATTAAGCTTGCACATGAACATAAGTAAATGAAGTCTTTTGATACTATGTTTAGAAAAAAAATTGAGGCTATTTGAAATCATTTTCCATACCAATTTGTATTGATCATGTTATTTCTATTTGCATGAAATATTATGACGTGAAATTTCTGGTTAATATTTAAATAAGAATGCCCACTTATTGAAACGTAGTTTTTGATAATAATTAATATTGTTTATATTCCAAGGAAGGGATGTATATAAGTTTTATATATACCAACACCCATCTCAACATTAATGTATTTCTCATTTATTTTCATGAACAATACATATTCATTCATAAACCCACGTATTAAAATACGTAGGTATTAATTATTTTACATTTTGTAACATGGTTGAGAGCAAGACAAGGTACTACACCTTAGCTTCACCAGAATAAATAGAGACATTCAAAATAAAAAATTGGATTAAATTGAATGAAATTAAGTAATTAAACGGTACGAAATAATATTACAATTTTTCTCATAAAGTGTGGTTTGGTACGAAATTTTCAAAAATAGGCTTTCAGGAAATTACCCTTAACTATTTTTAAGTTTTCCTCAGAAAAATCACAATAGGTAGGCCTACCTTTCATGTGTAAGTTTTTAGCAAAATTTCAGCAAGCGTTTTTGAAAAAAAGTTATTTGTAAACTTTCTTCAAATTATTTACATTTTGTAAAATAGCGTAAAATGTCATGTTTATCATATAAATACATTTCCAGACCCATTTTGAACCGAATAATAAAGGATTGTTTTTAAAATTAAATTTTCTATAATTTGTCTTGTAAGCTACCCTAAGTTAATTTATTTTAGAAACATAAACATTTATTTCTATTTATAATGTAAATTAATTAATAGAAATTCATTTTGAACCAAATTATGAAAGCTATATTAAAAAAAAATAACTTTAAAAAAATTGGTTTTCAGTTATCTACTAAATTATCAATTAAAAAAACAAATATACACAATTATTTATATTGTAAAAAAACGTATCATATATTTATTTTGGATTAAATGATTGAAGCCATTTTAAAGATATATTTCATCACAGTAAAAAATCGCTCATCAGTATATTATGTCAATGAAATATTTATAATATTAACAAGTGTATTATCATTATTAATCTATGATTTAGTTTTTTGCACCTCGTACGAATGTATGGCTGTATAAAACATGAGCCCTATACATTAATTAATTTATCTTAACAATGGTATGGGGAAAGCAATAAATATCAAGTTTTATTAATTATAACTTGTGAGATAAAATGATTGGAAATAATTGAATCAATATTTTTAGTTTATAACTATATAAATGAAGAAGTTGTAAAAATATTGTATGAGAAGAGAACCATTTTGGATGTGATTCCTCGGAACAATTCACAATGGATCAGACACATCCTTAGAAGTAACTGTCTTCTGCACAACGTCATATAAGGAAAGGTTGAAGGAAAGAGAAACCTAGGAAGAAGGAGGATTCAAATATTAGCAAACTTGAAGGAAAGAAGAACGTTCTGCTAGCTGAATTAGGAGGAAAATAAGAGGGATCATTGGTGGTTTAAGTTCACTGACAAAAGGAATGGGCCTGTCGTAAGACATAAAATCAACTAATAAATATATATTTAATTATTAAACTTATGTAATAAAATGTTGATGGTAGCATGACCTTAAAACAATTTATTCTTTCAAAATAAAGCAATTTTTTTTATCTGACTGGCATATAAATAGATATGGGATGGGGTCAGACAGAATTCATTATAATATTGAAGTATAAAATTTTCACGGTTATAATAATTTTTCCTTAGGATATATGAGAAAGTAAAATAAACTGAACGGGTAGTAAGATGGGGTGGTAATAAAAAAGTAAAAATAAGAGTACTTAGTGGTTTTTGCATTGAAATGATTAAGTTTGTTCCAATGGAAAAAATCATTTACTGACACTAAAAGAAGAAAGCGGACACATAAAAATACCTATAAAATGGTAATCCGCAAAGAATATTGCTTTTAAAATGGCAATATACATAGAAAAATGCCTTTATAAATGGTAGTCCACAAAGTTATCTATATAATGGTAGTCCAAATAGTAAAATATATATAATATGGTAATCTGGAAAGTAAAATACCTAAAAAATGTTAATCCGGAAAATAAAATACCTTTAAAATGGTAATCCTGAAAATGAATTACATTTAAAAATGAAAATTCACATATTAAATCCTAGTCACCTATAAAATAATAGTATTCTTAGTAAAATATATATGATATGGTAATCCACATAGTAAAACACTTATAAGTTAGTTAGTAATCCGCATAGAAAAATACCTATAAAATGGTAACCTGCATAGTAAAATAACTATCAAATTGTAATCCGTATTGGAAGGAGCATGTATGTCTTGAAAATGTATTTTAGTGCAATTTTTAAATATTTTTGCTGGCGAATACTAATGCATTTTTATTATCCAGCTATATTATCTATTAACAAATGATTGAGTAGCCAATTTTTTCATCACTTCTTACTACCCGTTTAGACCAATTACATTCAACCACATAAGTGGGCTAAGAACGAGGAAGGTAGGGTTGAGAAGATGTAAATTAATTAGTTATCGTGGGTGGAGGAAGAGTGTAAATTATTAAGAAAAATCTACTCCCTGTGTATCAGGTTGGGGTTTAAGACCTACCTTCCTCGTCGCCGTGAACCCAGAGTAGATGAGTTCTACATTTGGTCTGCGTGCTCCCCAATGAAAATGAGTGTATACATTTTGTTTACTGAAGTTTTGACACTGTGGGTGAAACAAGAATCGATATTCATGTGCCAATCTCAAATCCACTTGAAGTAAACGCAGACTTTGGCATGTCTCAGCAGCTTAGGGGGGCATGGAGGGGGGGGGATAAAGTCGAAATTTAAGTTTTTTCCAATTTATCTATATGTTTAAACAAAATGAATTAGAAATGAGGACTTAAACCATTATTTTTTAGGAAGAATAGATTGTTTAAAATTAAGATAGTATACCGGTATGTATATTAAAAATAGCTTTTTACTTTGTCCCAACCCCTCGAAGAGAGAAGTATTGTGATAGTCAAATATTTTAACTCAAGATTTTGATAAATTTCGGCGTTTCATGACCACGACAAACAAAATAAGTGGATGCCGCCTGTTTGTCTGTATCTCGGACTAGAGAAGAAACCATTTTACAGAATGGGCTAAAACTTGGTATCTAGGGTTTTCATAAGGCTCTATTGAGTAATTTTGGAAAAATAAATCTACCCCAAAAAGAATAGTTTACATACCAGCCAAAAGATAATTTTTTTCATCGGAATAGGCTTTAATAAATTTTGATTAAAATTAGTATATAGTCACTGTTTAACATTACAAACAAGATGAAGCATATCATGTTTCCGATAAAATGAATTAAAGGGTAATTTAAAACAGAGGATAGCTTTAACTTTGATAATATATCCACAAATGTTTGAGTTACTAGAGTAATGTTGTAGTAATATAAAACACCATTAATAGAAATATATTTTTATAAAAGGAGTAGTTTCTCAGCTACTGGCAAATATACATTTTAAATTAAAGTCTGTGACTTTTTTTTAGCACAGTGTTTTATTAACCATTTGGTTTATACGTCCTGTGAGGTGTAGAGTTGATTGTTATGCTTTTTTTTTTTAACAGAGATGTAATTTTTCTCAACATGTTTCTGTAACAGAGTCTAATATTTCATGTGCGTTCTTCTGGTGGAATGTTCCTGCAACAAAGTATGTTATTTATTTCTACGATTTTTGGGTAAATATCTTCATTTTTAGGTAAAGGAGTGAGAAAGTATTTGCTTTGCACCGTACCAATTATTTTATATAGCCTACAACAATTACTAAACCCAAAATAAAGTTTGGTGTATAAGCTTGCAATAGCCCGTATTGGACGGCAAATAATTACTGTGGCAAGATAATATTTCCTTTAATGAAACATTGCGCATCGAACTGACTACAGACTTCGGGTTTTTTCGTGTCTCCCTTCTACCATTCAAACACACTTCGTGGCCAATATTATCACACCCAAAGTCTAATTTTATTAATGAGTCAAAATATGATGTTATATTAGATGGTCTGAATAATTTCATACAGTGCATTGATTATTTTATATTTCATTGTGTAATACTTATATTTTACATAATTTTAAATTAATTTAAAAAAACTCAAAAGCTTTACTCCCCTTCAAGTTCTCAATATTCCAACTGCTTATCAACTCACATTTAGTGCTGCAGCTCACTTTTTTTTTAGCATTATCCTCTGTGTATTCTCATATTTTTTAAATTCATTTATTTGGGGTGTTTAACGTGTACTTGTTGAACCGATTGATTATACAGTCAGCTTTGGTTATAATTCACTTCTACAGATTGAGATATTTTGTTCACTATGTTCGAAGTTCACTAAAACAGTTTTTTTTTAATCTGAAAGTGGTGGGTTAGTGACAAACAAAATAGGATTTCAAATTAAATCGTTCTTTATTGAAATATATTAATTAATCTTCAAAAAATCGGTTATAGCTTGTTGTTTACTATACACTGTTTTGGTTAATATCCTTATCTAAATTCTGTGTTTTTTCCACACTTGGTTACACACTATTTAAGCATTAAAAAAACTAAACCGAGTAGTAAAGTCTAATTTTTTGAATTTCATTTACCCTCTCGAAGAAAGGAATTTGAAAACAATTACTAAATGGCCACAGACTGTCATTCACTCTCCTTTAACTCCTGTAGTATTAGAAGACTGTCTTCCTTTACTTTACTATTAAAACTTAAATCAGGTCATTGAGTACAGTGACTGTTTAACTTAAACCCTCTCCCCCTCTCCCCTTCCCATACACATTCTGTACTTTCAGTCAAGCTTTGTCCTACCTAAACGAGAACTCAGGTAGAGAATTGATATATTAAAGTTTAAACAACCAAATAGTTATGTTTTAAAGAATTATGATGTTAGAATAACATTTCTTATTGAAAGTTTCAATTTTTCTGTTCAGTAAAACTGAAGTTGAAGGTTCATTATAAACGAATTTTTTAACACACAATGAAATGTATGTGGGTTGAGACCAATGATCTAGGTTCGCTGTAGCCAAATGTTCACTACAACCGAGTTCATTAAAACCAGAGTTGACTGTATTATCAGTATCCGACCTATAAACTAACTTATATATAAAACAGACACAGCATCTAGCCCCAGTTCTTTAATTCATCACTGTAAAAGGATAATCTCACATTTCACCAATGATACATTTTTCGGCCAAATCAGGAATCAAAATCATGATCTTTAGCTCTGTAAACAGAAACGCTACAGACTGAGATAAGGTGTCTTCAGTGCACACATCTTCAAGGATTATAGCTTTTCCCTCACTAGATGAATCCATTAAAGCTACTAGTAGGGATAATAGGTTGTGAAGAAACGTTTAGACAGTATCAAGAAAGAAGTGACGATTCAATTAGATATGAATGTTCAGTTATAAGACAATATGTACGAAAAGGATGCATACATTTTCACGTTTCTCAACGAATTGTCACATATATTTTTGACTGTATCAATAAATAATAATTGTTGAAAAAAAGGCTCTTGTTTTCTTCAAAACAGAATTAGGCCTATATGTAGACAAATGTGTATCATTTTACCAAGACATGTACCTACCTCTAACGACCTTATAATACACATTTCTTAGGAACCTCTTTTGTTCTTCCAAACTGATGTTGCTAATTTTCTTAAATTTTAGTGCTTCTGTGATATTTGCTCATCCCAAAATTCAATTGTTCACACTACTCCTCCTACAATCGTAAACCGAGCTTAAGGGATTTCTCGACTCCCACGAACTTATTCTGTTATAAAACATTCCCTCCTCAAACAGTAAGTTAGCCCGAGCTTCAGTGATCTCTCAACTCCCTCGAATCTTTGAAATTATGTCCTAAAACTTATTCCAGGATCAAAAATTGTCTTCCTACAATGCCTAGGTTTAGATTGTGAAAGATAGGGCCTAATTCCACTTCCTCCAACTACCCATATGTTACCTAGATCTTGAAGAAATTCTTGTCGTTTCTTTTTACAGAGGTATCGTTTCTTGATTCTTGGTTTGGTTTTGTTGCAGGTATCATCTTGATTCGATGGCTTCTTTGTGACCCTGTTCCTGGTCCAATGATGCGAGGGTATATTAAATATGACATCCTGAACATCAACATATTTAAGGCATTCTTCGTTGCTGGGGTGTTGATGACTAACATTCCTCCCAATGGCAGTAACTTCGGTGTGCAGTTCCACTCATAGAATGCTCCTTGCATCCTGGCTTTTCATTGCAGCTGACAAGACAGCTACAGATTTTGTCTCTGTGTGTCCATTTGATGACACATCAAAACAACTTGACAGTAACACTTCATTGTTTACCCATAAAGTGCACGATAACGTTTGTACTTTAGAAACACTTGTTTTTACATGGAATGACTCACTCGACTCTTTAAAATGTATGTCTTTGTAATCAACTTCCTAGTCAAAATTGTTGAATGACTGCGAGAATGACCCATTATTGGAATACGTGACAGACTTATGTAGCTCTTACTAGGGCCTTCACACAATTGTGAATCACATTTATTGTAGTAAGCACCTAAATATGTGAAAGAGAAAAATATAAGAACCATTCGTCGAAGGGTCTTTCACTGACCTTATTACCACTTGC
Organism: Timema douglasi; assembly: GCA_901482245.1. Lineage (NCBI taxonomy): Eukaryota > Metazoa > Arthropoda > Insecta > Phasmatodea > Timematidae > Timema > Timema douglasi. The sequence continues at coordinate 182,463 of CABEEJ010000044.1, forward strand.
TCTTGTACTTCCTCCCCTACTGCCATTAGCTTCTCCCCAGTCGTTGTCAAGTGCTGTACTTGCACCTCAAACACTTTCCCCTTTTCCGCCAACTGGTCGTGAACCGACATAAGCTCTTCGGTGTGATAATCTATTCTTGAGATCACATCATCCCTCAGTGACTTCATGTTGGTATCCATTTTTTCCATGTTATTCTCCATTATTTTTTCCATCGATTTTAGGTCCTCTCTTAATGCTTGCAATAGGTCAAACATAGTAAACCCTTTTACTGTCCTTGGAGCTTCCTCTAACTTCTCCACAGCTGAAATACCCTTACTGATATCCAGGGCATCTTCCCCCAAGGGTGTACCATCTTCCATGTGTGAAACTACTGGTTGTACACCTGCCACAACTATTTGCTCAAAAGATGTAACAGAACTATCGTCCCATTCCTCAGTTCGGGGCTCGTATTGAGGCAAGACAACTTCCTCTTCCGACTCCTCTGCTTCTACTATGACCGATGGTCGTTGGGCATCCATACCTATATTTTCTAGTTGCTTGCGTGCCTTGCTACGTGTACTGTCCCACTCACATCATATTTTATATGAAGAACAATAAATAACATAAAAACTTAATTGATGTAATCTTGCCTTATAATTAAAACACTTTAGTGTAATATGGCCGCAAATTACATCAACTGCTTCCTAAAATCACAGATACGCCCTAGTGTAACCAGGCCTCAGCCTATACAGCCCTTAGAAAACTTTAGGTATAATAATAGCCCCACCTTAAGGCGCCACAGTAGTGAAAAAATATGTGAATATATATAATTTAAATTTATTAGGTATGAATAAATGAATTTTATTTAGTTTGTATAATATTTTGCGCCAATAACTAACTCTTTTTATTTTCTGAGGTAGGTAGATTTTTTATTCAATAAGTACAGTAAATCCCCAGAAACTGTTCAGCGGTAAGACCAAAAACTCCAATTCTCAAGACCCCTGGACTTTACCTAAAGCTTTAACTTAAGTTGAACTCTTACAATAATGGACTGCATATTTTCCTGGAGCAAAATATTATTCTAGATATAGACATCCAACCTACTAAAACTATCTATAAATGGAGTGTAATGTTCAAAATACAATGACCTGTACATTAATATTGTAAATAAATAAATAAATAAATAAATTACACAATGAAATTTATAGTATGTTTGTAATTATTGTTGAGGAGAAAAAAAACCCTTTAAATTAACCCTACCTAATAAGGCATGCCTCCTTAATTACAAAATTAATAAAAGTATTGTTAGGGCTGTACTTAAAAAATGTAAGATTATCACTTGAATTGTGATGACAAAATAATAGTTAGGAATGATAATAAATACATAGTCTTTTTGATGAAAAAACACCAGGTTTGAAATATTTGAATAGCATGTTATAAATAATGAGTTATTCAAAAATGTAATTTAAAAAACTAGCAAAAGGATGATGATAGATGATGAATTTAGTCGCACCCAATAATGTAGACTGATGATCTCTGGTAGCATTTTTCTTTTGGGGCTTATATTTTATTATATCTTCATGAAAACTCACGTTTCTTCTTCCTTTAAGAACAGCCCTTACCTTTGACACAGTTTTTACTACCGAAAGTGATAATTCACTTTATAAAATTCAATATTAACTTACGGCTCAAATTGGGTCCTTCCCTATATTTTTTTACAATTTTCTCAAGTCAACAAAACAAAAACATTGACAATCCACAAACATGTTCTTTCTTTTTTTTAATAACTTATGTTCTAGGAAAAAACTAGTTGCCGAGATTTATAACAAAAAATAATCTGAATTCTTTAGACAGTGAGAGTATTACTATAAAAATAACTTATTATTATAATTTGACCACTGGCGCTTAAGTGGGGCGCATTAGTTTTTCCCGCTGGAAAATTTGAAAATTTAAGTACTGCAAAATGCAAATGCATCAAAAAAAATACAATAATATCCAAAATAATTTAAAATCTATAAAAATGATAATAAATCATTAATTAATATGACCGGTAAGTTTTTATGAAAACATTTTTCTCCATGCGTACTGATAGAATATACAAACATGCAAGTTTCAATAAATTGTATTTTGAAAATTTGATTTACATAATTATTTTATGAGCTAAAGTCTGAAAACTCAAATAAGCAACTTGTACTAACTCTTTACTCATAAAATCACTTTTGTAATTATTAACTTTAGTGTTATTTTAATTTTCCTTGGATTCATAGAAAGTTCATTGAGAACTTCATCCTCCCCATGTGGAAAGTTCATATCTTGCCAGAACTGGTCCATATCTGGGCTAGATATACCCAGAGCTAGGTCAGATCTGGGGAAAATCTGGCAATCCCAGATCTGGCCAATTCCACTTCTTGGCCAGATCTGGCATTTTTCCACATGGGTCTGTAACTGACACCTCTGGATGTATGTACAGTACATGAAGCCCATTAAGTCTGTATTTAATTGCAGAATTACCCATTTATGATTTAAACAGCTTTAGGGACGAGAAAGAGGTAGGTGGGTAGCAAGGTCTGGAGGAGGTTTCAACCCTGACCCCCCCCACCCCCCACCTTCCCGCCATGGCTGCACCAGTGAATTTGACTAATAAGCATAGCTCATCTTTAAAATTAATTTAAATTTCGCACCAAAATCAAAATGAGAGTAATAATTTCTTCCGCTAGGGGGAATTAGTTCTTTGAATGACAGCGAGATGTTATAGGCGTCCAATAACATAAAATAAGTTAAGATAATAAAAATTACGAAATAAATACTCTCTAAAACAAATAGCGTTAAAATCACTGGAGACGCGGCAGTAGGCCTAAAGTCATTTGGCCTAAAGTGGTTTAGCTGAAAGTCAGTTGACCAAAAGTAATTTGGTCTAAAGTTTAAGCCAAATGACTTTTAGGCCAACTGACGAGTACTCGTTATTTTGTCAGACGACTAGCTGAGTCCATGTTCTTCACACGGGATATTGTGTTATTATTTATTTTTGGATAAAAATGAGGAATTTTTATTTGAAGCTTAATGGCATGGTTCTTAGCGCTACCCAAGAAACACCGCGAGGAGGTGACCATGTATCATTTCTCACGGGGGTTTTTATTTTCGGCAAGCCCCCTTGCCTACTGCATGGGGAATTATCAAATGAGCGCGGCTGAACATCTCTCCCCCCTTCCACCACTCCCCACCCCCACACACTACTCCAGGCCGGGCCCTCTCACTCACACAAACACTATAAACACTATAAAATTCAGCAAAATATAAACTAGAGACTTCTACCATCTCTTGAAGTTTTATATTAAAACGTAATTACATATTTTAATTAATTTTCTGTATTAATGTTTCCACCACTTAGAAGCATCTACGGGGCTTAAAATAATTTCTATACTTTTTTGAAGGCATTATTAGAACAAACTTATCGGATTATTACCCTCTAAGCGCTTAAAAAAGGTTTACAAAGCAGCATTATTGATTATGGTAGCTACGCCGATTACACCCCCTTATTCACAAAACCTCGGAATGAAACATCTTTACTTTTTATAATTAGCTTATAAGGAACACCTGTGTCAATTTTCAACCCTCTAGCTTCGTGGGAATTGTGAGAATTAGTGAAGAGTGAGTGAGTCAGTAAGTCAAGGATGTCACTTTTTTAGATATAGAGATAACTTATTAAATGGTATTGTATTGATAGCCATATTTGGAAATGTTGTTTAAATTAACAATAAATCATAAAATAAAGCAAACCTTTAATAGTTAGCTATATACCCGGTACTCATCACCAGACATTATTGCTAACTCAATGTTTATTATTATTATTATTTAGCATTGCGTCCTACTACCCATTCGGGTTATACGCTTAGGTACTAATTACGCTAGTGGATTAGGAATTGGGAAGGTTGAATTAGAGGAAGTGAATCCGCATTTGCGTGGAGGGAGAGTGGAAAACCATTTAGGAAAAACCACCCCAGTTCACCCGACCGAGATTCGAACCTTGATCTCCCCATCCTCAGCAGTCGAGCTCAACACGACTAGCGCGTTAGCCAAGTACGCCACCGAGGCGGGTCTTACTCTATGGCATTTTTAACTCAAAAGTGTATTGCTGCATTCACAAAAGTACGTGCCCTATCCCAATATCGAGCTAGTTCTGTTCAGTCCACCTCACCTCATTAAACCCTATCTCTTTCATGCACATTCTAATATTATCTTCCCATGTGTCTTGGTCTTTCCACTGGTCTATTCCTATTGGGTTTTCCAGTAAATACCCTGAACCAGACATTGTTAGGATTACCTAATCTTGCAGATTACGCTAAGTAGGACATGCAACACGAATGTAAGAATACATAACTAAGTTTAACGCGTAGACTGGAAAACTTAATGTGAAGAGATCAGAATGATGTCCTTTATGACATTGGGAGGATAGCATTATATTGGACCTGAATAAGATAGGAAACAATTAGTAAAACTGTTTGGAACTATCTCAAGGTAGTGATAGATGGCATACTCCCTTTGGTGAGTGCGGAGATGAAATTTCAAGTTCCTGATGCCATAGAGTATGTAAGTACGATTGTGTCGTACCATTCTATTTATTTTTGTCCAAACAAGCTGTTCTTGTTTAAGTATCTTTGCTTTGATTATGCCACCAGCTTGTGGGCTATAGCAAGAATGCACTGCGGCGAAAGAGTAACCATATAAAACGAAACACAATATCAAGTTGTCGATACATTGTGTACTTCTTGCTTAGGTGTGGAGAACTCTAAATAGCATTAAGTTTATTTTAAATAATCGAATTGTTTGGACATCTAAAAAATTGATTCGGTCACTCCAGGCCAATAATAGTTATGGATTTATCTAGTGGAGAAAAAGTAATAGAATTTGTAGATAAATACTCTCTGGCTTTTGGTAAAAAAAAAGTAATAATAAGGCTTGCTATAAGGGTTGAGAATCTGTGAAAAAGTGAGTACTTTAAAGAGAGTTTAGAAGTTTTATTTTATATATTATAAAATGAAGAAAAATGTCCAATAAGTGGCCGTAGCAAGCCAATCCTGAAACGTTTACGTTACACTTTAGGTTTAATGGCTCAAACCTATAAAAAATATATTTGGACTTACTTTGATGGCCGCATGGCTTAAGGCATTACTCTCGTGTTAGACTAGACTACCAATGACAGGGTGATCAGGGTTAAAATCCCAGTCGGGTGTACTAAGGGGGGGTTTTCCAAATGAGTTTCCACTCTCCCCCACACAAATGCTTGTACGCTTCCTCTAAATTCAACCTTATCTATCCCTAGCTCATTAACGTAGTCAGTACACATCCTATCCTATTTAAACTTTAAATAATTAAAATCTCAACATTTAAAGTTCAAGTGAGATTGCCTTACATGTATTATTTTGTATGAGAATGGAATTAAACGTGAAAACTCAAAGAGGAAAAAAATTTCTGTCCCAATGTGGATCAAAATGAGTCAACTCGATACAACTCAGTGTGCAGTAACGTGTACGCCTTACGGCGGAAATTTGACCTTTGACGTTGATTTGGAGAGTTCATTAACCTACTTTCCACATCCGGTTAATTTAACGTTATGTTGTTATGTTTTTTATAATATTTATTTACATAAATAAAAGTTTAACAAATATAGCTAACACCACGAAAAGTATACTTGAAATATTTATTTACACAAATACAACTTTTAAAATTTATAATTTTTATGAATATTGTTAACACCACGAAAGGTATACTTAGAATATATATTTACCCAAATAAAAGTTTTAGAATATATTTTAGAAAATATAGTTTACACTACGAAAAGTTTACTTGTAATATTTATCTACAAAAATAAAAGTTTTAGAATATTTTTTAACAAATATAGTTCACACCATGAAAAGTATACTTGTTATATTTATTTACATAAATAAATGTTTTAGAATATTTCTTACAAATATAGCTCACACCACTAAAACTATACTTGGAATATTTATTTACACAAATAAAAGTCTTAGAATATTTTTTTTTTTAGAAATATGATTCACAGCACTAAAAGTATACTTAAAATATTTATATACACAAATACAAGTTTTAGAATATATTTTTTACAAATATAGCTCACAACGCGAACAGTATACTTGCAATATTTATCTACACAAATAAAAGTTTTAGAATATTTTTAACAAATAGTTCACACCATGAAAATTATACTTGTAATATTTATTTACACAAATAAGAGTTTTACCATTTCTTTTTACAAATATAGCTCACACCATGAAACATATACTTGGAATATTTATTTACACAAATAAAAGTTGCTCAAACCATGAAAAGAATACTTGTAATATTTGAAACAATAATCAATATCTGATGTCATAGTGGCAATAGTTGCCTTGGTACTAATTTAAAAGTCCAGTCTAAAGATTATTTGAATATATTGTTTCAATTTAAAATATGTACAAGAAGCTAAACAAAATTAATTAGAATTAAAATAAATTTATATAAAAACAACTAATACTATTTGACTAGAAATAATCAGGTAGGCGGAGGATTGTACTGGTGGATTAAAAATATTTAAAAAAAATATCTTGGGTGCATAAAATAAATCAATAAAAATATATGCGTCTTTTAACGCAGAAAAAAATATGAAAAAAATATTAAATCTTTGAAAAATGGTATGTCAGTGGAACTGTCTAGAATGAAATAAAATAAAAAATGATTATTCAGCCCGTCTAAATGATCACCTTTTAGTCGTGGCGAGTGCGTTTACAAGGACTCTGATATCGTAATGGCAGCGTATTATAACTATCAATTATGCGTCGTTTAGTGTAAACAAGCCAGTTGACTTTACTCTGTGAAACGGTACATACAGTCGCAAGACCGTTTCTTACAATTTTGTGCGGTATCTGTGTGTATCTTTCAGCGGCCTGTTCGGTAACCATCACTTTCAAAACGTCAAAATTAACGTCGTTCCTATTGCCTTAGTTTATGGTGATCCCGCGAACCTTTCACGCTGTTTTTGTTTTGACAGAATCGCCAACAACACAAACTCGGTATGCGTAATACTTGGTGCCACCAGATACAAAGGCGTTAATATTGCTTCCTGGACCGTAATCCTGATGTTCGTCAGTGAGGTTGCCCAAAAAGTATCCGGTCGGTGGGCTCCAATCGCCGGGGCGTTCTGTGAATAGAACGCTATTTGTATCATGATACAAAACGTGGTCCCCCAATTGTTCAAGGAAACTGTATAAGTGCAACCTAGCCATAGCAGTCGTGTATAATGCCACCGCCACACTCGTGTTCGGGTTAGGGCGCAGCGCGTCACGCGCAACCTTATAATTGAGGAACATAACCTCATCAATGACGCTGTCCACGGTGATGTACGGATCGGTCAGGTACTTGTGGATGCCCTGATAGTCATTACAACGGCTACGTGTGGTAAATCGGGTCTTTACCCAAACATTCCCCATAGTGAATTTTAAAAGACTTTAGCCAGTGTGTGGACACCAGGGTTTTTACTAACAGAATCGAAATCAAGTTTTACCCCTTCTCTTTCCTCACAATTTTGAATACAAGCAAACTTCTCATCTTGTGAGGTACACCACTATGGCCATCCACTGGCTTCTTGTTTATATAAAAAAAAGCATCAATGTACCTGTGAAACAATCTGCCAGAACGTGTCTGACCATCGTAAACAGATGCATTGTACTCCCACACTTCGTGTACTTCTTAAAAGGTATAGCCTTTCTCAATGGCTTTCCGGATCTCGCCAATCACCCAGGCGCCTGTCAACCAGTGATCTTTCTTGTCATTGTACTGACACGAGCCTTGGTTTTTCTCCTCCCCACATTTCCTACACAAGATGAACATTAAATTGTCGTGCATCCGTGTAGGCAATACGGGCATGTATAAGTCCCACGGAGGTGTCACGGTAACTTTGGCTATGCCTTCTACTTGATCTATAGACGGACAATTTGGTTCCAAGTGGATTTTTGGTTGGCCGATGGGATATATTTTGTGCTTGCAAACGTAAGGATACAATGAACACACGTCCAAGTACTTGATAATCTCTCCACAAGAAACGCCTGCTTCGTGGAAGAGTTTAATAAAATTTGTATGCCCACCAAAGAATGCGACCATGGGACTGAGGGGCTCCTTTCTGTACACATCTTGCTGGAGTACAAATTGTTTCAAGCCCTTGTCTGTGGGTTTAATCTGATTAAATATACACTCGCACATCTCTACGACCATGTAGCAGGCATTCTTAAACTTTTACACGCAGGCCATGGTCACTTAATATCGCGTATCCATGGTCTCGTGATGGCTGTTTTTGATAGGGGTGGTCCTATCGGGATAACATAGTGCCAATAACAGCCCCAGATTTGGATGACGGTGGTGGTATCTTCAGCTTTAATAACGCCGTCTACACGTTGCCCTAATACATATTCATCATGGCCGTTGCCCGCATAAAGATAGAGTCACCACGTTGATGGTCCTCCCAGCAGAGCCATTTTACAGTGATGTTCGACTGTGTGTCCGCACACCGGTAGCCACAGTTAGGGATTATACAGATGGTATTCTCCTTAGGGTGACTTAGGTAGTAAACCAACATGGGCGCTCCTGTGATCGTACACGCCTCTCTGAAAGGATACACCATTGCTTTTTTCATAATTATATCTCTAAATTTTAGGCAGGCCTTCCACAGGATCTCTACATCTTTCACGCAATACAGTTCCAACTCGCGGCTAAAATCAAAGACAAAATTTCCTTGACCAGCGCGTCATACCACTTCTCAACTTCACTCCTCAACTGACATCTCACCGATGCCGTAGTCCTCCTTTGGCGGCAAGGGACCCCTATACCCCACGTTTTCTTTTTTATTGAAAAAATGGGGGAAATTTCCCTTGGCCAAGGACTCGTCCAATCCGAATATCTATGGCATTTTAGACAACGCCATCGGTAGAATGTTCATCGAGTTAATAAAGTGGAGAGGGTCACAACGCATGGACATGTTTTTCCCACCGTTCATTATGAGCTTTGGAGTCCATTTTTTTTATCTCCATAATGTATTTTAAATTAAAATTTCCATCATAGTCATTGCCATTTTGGGCTAGGAGGGTGATGTCCTTATTTTTTGTTGTTTTAATTTTATCTATAAATCGGAAAAATTTGGCCATTGTGTTATCACCCTTAAATATGCGAGTCCTATTGCCTCCAAATTCCGTGCAATGATGGTCTTTTACATCGAAATGAAGGCAGGCCTTGCAACACGTCTGTACGGCACAGAGGTTAGGTTATTGAAAGTACATGTTGGCTGCATCTTTTAGAAACGTTTCTTGTCAGCATTCAAAATCATAGAAAATGAAAATTAAATTGCTCTTTTCCAGTGTCGCTTGGATGGAGTTTGCTTCATATAGCAGAAATGACCAAAAGGAGGACGGTTCTCGCATACTCTACAAAAAGTCTAATAACACCTATGTGAAAATTCTGCTCTTTCCAAACTGAAATATCCCGCATACCTCACAAACATTTTTGACATCACAGATCGACATGTGACCTTTGCAAATCTGGGACATTTATGGCTATCAAAACAAATCTTGTTTGTGAATCTATGCCCACAGTCTTTACAGGCCACAGTTCGACCTCCACGGCAAACCACTTTAGCGTAGCACTTTTTTCACGTGGATTCACATTTGTGCGCATTCTTATGATCAAATGGTACATGACAATCGCAGCAAAAGTACGAGCACTTAAATGTGGCTGTCAAGTAAGTTATGACATCTAAATGGTTTTTCTTATCGCCGTGAACGATGGTACGGGGAATAAATTAGCCTTATCACCCAGACCGAGTAATGGCAAGAGCCCCCCGGGGAATAAATCACAGAGCCGTACTGAATCAGTGCCAGCCAGTATGTTCAGCCACTTAGTAGGGTACCGAATGTGGAAAGGGGGTCAATGAAAATCACAGCAAGACATTGCCAAAAGCTCACATTTGATATTTTATATTCGTCGAGAGAGGATGTTTCTCTACACGTTGCGGGGTCAAAGGTCAAATTTCCACGGTAAGGCGCACACAATACTGTGTGCACCTAACTCTAAGGAAATAAAGGATATGGCACACCGCACAGAATTGATCTCACTTTAATCGGAAAATAAATATTAACTAATAACTCGTAAGATTATTCAAACGAAATACTAGGTCTAGACGTTGTTGTAGAAACATTACACCAAATATCCTAAATGAAACAATATGCACTCTTATTTACTTACTCTACAGCATTAGGATCTAGGAACACTGCTACAGAAAAATTGAGAAAATAGAAACATCCTTTGTCCACCAAATAGCATAAGAATACAAATTAATTTTCATAATCTTGAATTAAAAAGTATGTACATTTGCTTATAGCTCAAAAACTATTGGTTATACAAAATATATTTCAAATAATAGATTTGTATCTCTAATAGTAATACAACTTTACAATGATAAGCTATTTCGTATCTCAAATAGTTGCGGGGAAATGATGAGAATCCCACGTGTAAAGTAAGCTCATAGTAGTTTTAATGAGAAAATGAGAACTGCCATCTTGTTTAGAGTAATAATTAATGTCTAGATATAACAATTAAACAAAATCGTTATAGCGAATTTTGAGAAAATTGAATATCTCTCTTTTCTCCCCTCGGTATTAAATTTAGCGTTGGACATCTAAATACTAAGAACCCGACAGGGGTACCTTATGAACACCCCAAACACCAAGTTATAGCCCAATCTGTAAATTAGTTTCACCTCTAACCTGAGGTACATACATACAGCATCACTAAAACTACATTTTTTATTTTAGGGGGTCATGAAACGTCGACATTTATAAAAAAAACTAGAGTCCAAATTTTTTGACGATCACAATACTTTCTCTCCGAGGTGTCGAGAGAAAATAAAAATACGTGTAGTTTATCCAGCGTAGAAGTGGTGGTAGCTGGCAGCTAGCTAAAGTTACCAAATCGGTTTTCATGTGTATATTCGCCAAACAATATGATATGTAAGACCATGTGTTGGTTGAGTTGCTGTCACGTTTGACAATCAAACTTTTACAACAAACAATTTATTTTTAATTTACATTTCTATTGAACTTGTGAAAATTTAATAAAATATTTGTTTGATAGTTTTTTTTTTAATACAGAAGTGGCCTCTGTAATTCACTTATAATTGCTTTAAAAAAGAGATCTTCTATATGGCTGCCTTCTCCTCAAAATTCAAGATGGCGAACCAAAAGAAATAAAGCCCGTTGATGATGTAATAAAAACCATCTTAGATTATATTTATGCGCATCTGTTTACAAAATAAAATCGTTTAATTTTGAAACTAATATATTTTATATCTCTTTCTCTACGTTATAATAAAATTAACTTATTTTTGTGTCCAGTTATAATAAGATATAAGTGTGAGTAGTAAACGTTTTAATTTATTATTCCGTGCCCTATAATAATATCTCTTGTTAACATAACCACAAAACAGAAAACAAAATAATTTTATTAATATATTTTTTGTTCTTTAAATTCTATACGAAAAAGTTAATTATGAATTAATTATTAAGGGGCTTATTATAAGAATAGTTTATTAACAATTTTGATTGATAATCTTGTATTATTAAGATAATGATAATTATTTCTATATAATTCAACACTAGTGACTTTCAACCAATATGCAATAAAAAATCTTTTGCTAGCTATTACCTACCACCACTCTTACGCTGGATGGACTCAACATAATCATAGCAAGCCAATACAATTCGGTGCAGACAAGTGAGTGCCAAACATTATTTCAGATGTACAAACTGTAATTCATCTGGTGTTTTCCTAAACCTTATTTTTATTATTTATTAACCCCAAGATAAAATGTATTTATTACAAAGAAAACAATTCCCTCATAAATATATTAAAATATCACTTAAATAAATATTTAACAATAAAATCGCTAAACAAAATCTACCATACATATATGAGTATCGAGTAGTTGGAAATAAGCAAAGTATCAACATGTTTCCGCTAGAATACGAAATAATAAACCTTAGTATGTATGGAGGGTGTTAGTAACGCTCAATCACTGTGGATAAGGGATGAGTCATTGGCCCCACCCTCTTTAGGCACAGAATGGACGTTCTGGGAAATTATTCCACCATTATATTATTATCAGAATCTTGCTGTTTGTGCATTGATTGATGAGTCATCTTTCGAGGACACTTCAAGAATATATCTGATTTTAACCAAAAAAAGTAAACTCTCCTCCATATAAATGATTAATTCATTAATTACGTAATTATCTATGTAAAATATGGAAGTGTTAAGCAATAAATCACTAAGTTAAAAAATCTCTCTCGATTACAAAAGTTAATATTTAGTTTAAAGAAGATAATTTAGGAATAGGAGTAAATTATTGTGACCAATGGTAATTAAAATAAAATTTGGTCAAATATCGATTACAAAAGTTACCTATGTCAGTGAGCCCCTGGAATAAAGGTCATGCTAGTTTATTTATGCTTTTTTGGTACCGGGAAGTTCAAATATTAAATCCTGAATGGGTTTATTGAAGGTAGATTTTGCCAAATGCTTTCTACACTTTACTGTCATAAAAATAAAGATATAGCTCTTCTAAATTCGACCATTCCCATCACTATCGTGTTAAGGTGATTTAATTTGGATACCCTGGGCTAAGACGTGATGGAAATATATATATATATATCCATCAATATTGATCTCATGATCGAGCTTTTGTTTTTAGAAAAACATTCTGTGGCATAAAAGGATTTTTTGAAAAAAAAAATCTAAAAACTATTTGAAAAATAAATTTCCTGCTACTTCTTATCAAAACTTGTTGGAAAAAAAATTGAATTTGTTTATCTATTGCTCTAAAATTTTAATTCATCTGACGATTAACTAAATAATCTATGTTCAATTGACACTCGCTCACAAATAGGAATGTTATTGGTATAATGAAACCTCTTTCAAAAGATTACAGTCCATACAAACGAAAAAATACTAATATACATCCCACATCTGTGTGTTTTTCTCATATTATCTGGTTGGTTGGAGACCACCAGTGGGTTTGTATTAATTACTTAAAACTAAGTCTTACTGCCCATTCGGATTATAGGCCTACGCTTAGGTACTAATTACGCTAATGGGTTAGTAATTGGGAAGGTTTAATAGAGAGGAAATTAACTCACATTTTCTTGGACAAAGAGTGTAAAACCATGTAGTAAAAACCATCCCCAGTTATCCCGAGTGATATTCGAACCTTGATCTCCCCGTCCTCAGCAGTGTAGCTACACACGAAACTAGCGCATTAGCTAACTACGCCCCTGAGGCGGGTTGTTTGTATTAAAGAGTTCCTGTAGTGTTAAATGAGGTGTTATATTTTATAAATGGTTTCCCTCTCCTCCTCCAAGCTAATTAGGGTATATATTTTATAAAATTATAAGTTTTTCATCACTATTATGTGGATAGCCTGGATGGGTAGTAATACACGCACAATATAAAATAACTGTTTTCTTAGGCTCCTAATACTCTGTAAACAGGGCAATGTTTGAATACTGTATTTAATACTTTTGGAATGACAATCATTATAACTCTTCGCAAAAATGTAGTTTTTATTGAAAATTGTGATTAAATTGGTAATAGTCAAGCTTATAATTTTCGATTATGTTGAGTAGCCTACATATGATATCGAAGGAGGGATACCAAATAATAAATAATTTATCATTGCAAAATTGTAGTACTATTAAAAATAAAAACTTTTAAATGGAATATATTTTTAAAAAACCAACAGTTTCTTAGATAGTGGTAAATATATGAATACAATTTTGTGAGCTTTAGTTGTAAAGATATACTACTTGAGTTTTAACGCAATAGTTCTCAAATGCCATAAAGTAATTAAATATAAGTAAGTCTCTCAAAAACTTATGTTATCTTTCCCTTAAACCGCTCAGGAAAAGAGATTGTACAACAAGGATCTATCTCCTTCATTTTAGAATCTATAGTCAATATTTACATTTTTGATGGGTCAAAATCTATAAATGAGGAATTTAATAGCAATGCGATGAGATGAAGATGTACTACACCTAATAAAATGTCGAAAATTTTAACCGGAAGTCAAAATTTTAATACGAAGTGTTGACCCTTGTGGACCCAATATTGATCTTTTTTATCCGTCCAAACATACAATTAAGGATATTAATTCTTTAAAAATAAAATTATAGAATTTAAACCGTGACTCAAAAAATGTTTTACATAAGGATTGTGCAATTTATTCTTGGGTTTGCTAGTGTATATTATTTTGATTCACATATTTTACGAGCTTTGAGTAAATATTTCCATTTTCAAAGAATAGAGCGAGAAAGTCCGTGCGGAGCTCCGTACCATTTATTTTCGTTGTGTAAGATAAGTGACCACGTTTCACACCCATATAGAACAACCGGTAGAATTACCATTTGGTATATTTAGAGTTTTACATTCCTCGTAAACAGGCAAGTTGTCAACAACCTATTGACCTAGTAGTAGCATGCATTTTCTGACTGTATTCTTTTCATAATCTCCACTATAATATAGTTATTATTGGTTAAAATTTTTCCTAAAATATATTTTAGCTCATTAACCATGTCCATTTATATATTGTAAGAAGTAGTATCTAAATTATCGTCTTCATTCGGTGTGCTTTTTGTGATCATATACATAGTCTTTTCAGTGTTCATCTCTAAATCTATTTCTTTACCAGCCTCTAATAAAATTTATGCATTTCTTGCAAAAAATTTCTTAATATTATTACCCAACATAGCTAAATCATCTGCATATTCTAATATTTGTATTATACCGTTTAGTTTCAACCCTTCACTACTGTTTTCATTACCTTAATAGCATAATCTAAGACCAGATTAAATTCTTCATTTCATTTATTAGAGTTATTTAAATATAAAAATGACACCTGGACAAAGGATTCGATCCCGGGATCATTCGCTTAGCACGCCAATGCTCTGCCTACTGAGCTATCCAGGAATCGTCCCATACCATTGTTATTTTTTAATGTAATGAATGCAATATTTAGATGCGGCAGTAACTGTAATTATCAAACATAATAGCTTTTCTATTTGATCCATCCTGATAGTATGTGCATTTGTACTAAGGCCATTGTACATTTGGCAGCATAAAGCCTTACCGAGTCGTGGGTGGCTGCGTTATCTAATAGCCCGTGATCTTAAATGATCACACATGTAAAACTCACAATCTCCACACGTCCATTACACACTCTGCCTTATAATATGAGTGAAGAATGACCCTTATCACGGACCGATTCCTGAATAACTCAGTGGGTAAAGCATATAAGTACCAAGCCAAAGGTCACGAGCTATAATCCCCTGTTCCTTTTTAAAATTTATCAATCTAAATAATATGGTATTTAGATACAGCTGTAACCATAATTATTAAATATAATAACTTTACTATTTAATTCAGCATAGTGCTTTAATTTATGTATTGTACATATATCAGATATTTCCTGCAAGTAATCTCGATTTTATTTGAAATACTAAATATTGCTAAAAGAACTATGGCAACAATCTCAGACTGATTGCGCGTGGTAAATTTAGTGTTATCTATTTTGATGGCTATTTTTTTGATAGCTATCATAGTTGTTAGATAAATCTATTTTCTCTAATTAATCACATACACATACATGGCCGCGTGTGGAGCAAGTTTGGTGAAGTTTAATGAGCTTAGGTTACATTTAAATAACTATTCTTAAAGTTACCTTTTGAGTTATGCTAGTTCAGATATTAATTTTAGCTATGTCTTGCTGCCCATTTGTTATTTAAAAAAATGTATAATCACTTGTATGGATAATTCTAGGAAAAGCGTTAGTTTTAAGGAAGTAGTGCGGGTTTTATTTTAATGACCATTGTAAGTAGCTAAAACACTCGATAGTTGAACTATTTTAGAAATTTAAAGTTACTTTAGGATATGCGTAGCATAATTAAGTTATAGATTTATAGAACAAAATACAGAAGAGTTGATGTTTCGTTCCTTGTCATCTAGCTTTACTTACTCTACCAAATGTGTTAGCCATGTTTTCATGCCACTTACTTAAATTCTCCAACCCACCAAAATACGTACACAAATGTATAGGTGATAACCACCCCTTACTGAGGGTTAGGACGTGGTACACATACATGAAACTATTCAATCAAAACATTTGTAGTTGCACAACTAGTATTTTAATCTAAACACATTTACTTGAGCCTAAATATGAATAAACAGGATGATTAGAAACTCGCGGATACGAACAGTACCAGATGATTAGGTATATAAATATACGTCGAACAAACTCTTTGAAAAAAATCCGTTCTTCACATAACTTTTGAGAAAAATGACAATAAATTTAGAGAGGGTTGATGTGGCAAGGCTGTGCCTGAAATTTCATATCTAGAAGTAGACAGAAATGCAAGGTCAGTATTGTGTAAGCAGCAATGAACTACACACACGTAGAATACTGGAATATGGCAATGGCAATGGGGGCATCTGACAGTTGAGCCGGACCAGTGAAGCGTGGCTGTACGCTGATCGCTTCCCCGGAAGACGTTAATTTTGGGGGACAGCTATGTTCGGGTTTCAATTGTGGGCCTCTATTTAATATTAAATCGTTTGTATTTCCACATATACCGTCTCTTCCTTGACACAGTTTTACCTGGACTTGTGCGACAGAGGATGTTGTATCAGTGTGACGATGCCCCCACCCACTTTGGAGCACAAGTGTGGTGAAGTCCACACCAACCAATGAATCGGGCTTGGCCACCAAGGTTACAGGAACTCACACCACTCGTTTTTTTTTCTTTTAGGGTCACCTCAAAGCACTGGTGTACCCACCTGACGACCCACCGCAGTCGTCCGAGGACAGTGTGACACGAATCCATGCGGCTGTTGTGACAGTTGACGTCAACATTCCTCGCCACGTACACACAAAATCCCAACGTTGTTTGTAGCAATACATAATCATGCGAGGAACAACCTTCGAGTACCTACTAAGAACTAACATATACGTTCTAAGTAAGTTTCAGGCACAACGTTGCCACATCAACCCTCTAACATAATGTCGTTTTTCGCAAAATGTATTGGAAAAAAATATTTTTTACTTAAAGTGTTTTCTACTTATATTTACCCACCTAATCATGTGGTACTGTCCGTATACGTGAATTACTATTCATCCTGTACAGTATACAGTGTTCAACCAAAAGAAATGTTTCGACCCTAAAAAGTAATTAATTTTATTTGTAAAAATATATATTATGTAAACTCGATAAAATGGAAATTAAAATAGCATCAAAGACTTTATATTATTGTTTAAAAATGTCTTTATTGGCATCCTACAAAAATATAATAAAGAAAACTGAGAGGACAGTTGAATAAAACCAACATGGAATATAAGAGTATACGGTATAACAATGGACAGCTAAAATGGAAATATTTTATTTAAAATATAAATTAAGGTTAATATAAGTAAAGTAAATTGAAATAGCTATAGAATATCTGTTAAAAGTATCTTTTTTTGTACTCAACAAAAACCTTTTTTAAATAAAAACCATATTTACAATAGATAAAAAAACATTTGTTGTATATAAAAATTGAAAGATGTCAGCTACAAAAAATTGTCAGTGAATGTAAGTAAAATAAATTATTTATTCTTTCTTTTATCCTCTTCAGGTTTTTTCACACGTACTTACTCTTCTTTATTCCTTTTCTATAAGCGGTTTAAAAAACTTTTCTCCCCTCTTATTCCTTACCTTCTTCTTTCCAGGGATTACTCTTTGCATAGATCACTAAAAGGGGTAAAAATAAAGTTTGTAGCTCTCAAATCTTCTCGAAGACAAATAAAAAATATAGAAATTTTTTTCAAGTTGAGATAATCTGGAACATTATGTGATTTTACAGGTGAAACAGTTGGGTCTATTCTTTCAATAAGCACAAGATCTTCATCTCATGGGGTTACAATAAAACTTTTAAATTGGTCATCTATACTTGGGTAGTATTTGAGGAGGGGGGTTGGATGGGGGCCTGGATACATTGGACTCTATCAACTTCTTGAGGATGGTATTTTATTTACTATAAAAACTAACAAAAAACAATATTATAAAATTGGAAACATATAACTTTAATATATGGGTGGAAAAACTTTTCAATTCATAATTCTAAAGTATGTACACATTATTACATTACCTTTTCAGATAATTAGATTACTTATATTTGTTGTTTTAGTTTTGTGTGAAACCTTTGTTGACCTCGGTAGTGGTCTTAGGGTAAAGTGCTTGCCTCATGACCCGATGTTCATGGATTCAAACCTAGCCTTGTTCGACGGATTTTTCTGGTGCGATACAAATCCGTAGCACAACTTACTTCAGAAGGAAAGTAGAGTCCTCGGTCCCATGTCAATTATGGCATTTAGAAGAATCCTAGAAGGTATGGGAAAATACCTTTCACGGCACTGGTAGTCTCTTTCTCACTCGCTCATAGAAGTTCAGTATGGAAGGCAAAGCGAAACCACCACACATTCTGAACTTTCCTAGTACATGGTATTTCTACCAGATTGTGCAGGTAGAAATAACCATCTGAAGAAATGAGTGCATACCTAGCGCTGAATGGACGGATATAACATCAAACCAACATTCGGGTTGTTGAATTAAGCAGGTGAAATCTTTAGTTTGTTTACGTCCTCCATCTTTTCTTCCCGGCATAACTGGTGTATTCTCATTTCTCCCTGACTTTGAGGTTGCAATTAAACTTCCAACGTATTTCCTTGTAAGTTGTCCCTTTAATTAAGGCAAAAGTTTAAGCATAAAAGGTGACCTGACGGTCTAGGGGTAAGGTGTCGGACTTCTGTGCTGGCGGCCGGGGTTCAATCCTCGGTCCCAGCAAAGATTTATCTGATTACCAAACCCTTCCTTCACCTCTGACAAGACATCTTGTGAATGTGGGGAATGCCAGGCCTCCACCGTGGTTCGGATTCCACGTTAAACTGTAGGTCCTCCATTTCATCTCACAATCACCCTACCATTACACATTAGCGTAAGTGCGTATAACCCGAACGGGTAGTAAGACGCGGTGCTAATATTAATAATAAATAATTTAAGCATAAACCACCATTAATACTACAAACAAACCTAAACCTTCTTACCGAAGATCACACTAATTGTTAAACATTACTTCTATTCCCTCAACATAATATTTCCTCCTACATTTAAGGCAATATTAAAAGTGTCAAATTTTATTTATTATTATAGTCATATTTTTTCTAGCACCGCGTATTACTACCCATTCGTATTATACATTCAGATCGTATTCTCATTGCATTAAGGTAAAGCAAAATCATTAAAAATTGTTTTATCATTAATGAAACGGAAACATGTCTTCCTACAGCTATTTAATCTCAGGAAACAAAATAAACTCTTCTATTAATGTCAAAGATAATATTGTTTCAAACATCTCAGTGAAATAAACAATTCTGTTTCTCTCAATATACAGCCCTCAAACCTATGAAATAAAATAATGTATGTTGTCACTGCTAATAGAATGACTCTGTGTACCAGACTGGTGACATTAATTTGTGTTTAAAAAGAACCTTTGGATGAAGGCTTGTGTCACTGAACCAAAGTATAACTGGGTATTACGATATTCTCTTTATTTCAAAAATAAAATAGATATACTTTTTGAGGAGAATTATATACTAACCGAAAGTGTAAATACAGACCACAATTTTAAAAATGTGCTTGTATCTCAACTTTGCCAAATTTGTGTGTCACGACATTTTGCCCTTTCATGGAAGATATGCTAATATTTTTAATATATATTAGCACCACGTCTTGCTACCCGTACGGGCTATACACCTATGTATATATATATATATATATATATATTTAGCACCACGTCTTACTACCCGTTTGGGTTATACGCTTTAAGTGTTAATTACGCTAATGGATTAGGATTTGGGAAGGTTGAGTTAGAGGAAGTGAACCCGCATTTGCGTGGAGGGAGAGTGTAAAAACATTTAAGAAAAACCACCCCCTGTTCACCCTACCGAGATTCGAACCTCTATCTCCCCGTCCTCAGTAGTCGAGCTCAACACGAATAACGCGTTAGCCAACTACGCTACCGAGGCGGGTTATACCTATGTAATAATAATTACACTGATGTGTTAGGCTTAGGAAGTTTTTTTAATTTAGAAGAAGTGCACATTAGAGTGAAGAAAGAGTGAAAAACCATTTATGAAAAGCTACCCTCAGTGCACCCGACTAGGATTGAGCCCCGATCTCCACATCTTCGGGCAGTCTAGTCTAACACAAGAGTAGCGAGTAGGACCATGTGGCCACCTGAGCAGGTTTATAATATTTATATGGTTTCTTATAAGGTAGGCCAACCTTAATTCTCTCAGGGTGAATTAAATCATTTGGAGGCACTTTATGACTAGTTTCGTTATGGTTTGTTCCAAATGGGAAATATCGATACCATTTCCTGAAAACAGTATTCAAATAACTTGATTTATGCTTGGCGAACAAACCGAACGGGTATTAAGACAGATTACTAAATAAATACATTTGTTGTTAAGTGTAACATATTTTCTGTATTGGATTTTGATTTGTAACTAATTTCTACAGATGCGTAGGGAAACTAAGCACAGTCAAAATGTTTCCTATTTCTCTTATCTCCTCTTTTTAATTCTAGAACAAATTCCAAAGTATAATCCTCAATTTTTGCGAGCCTATTGAAAACTATTTTGATTTTTTATTGTTTTTGGTTGCTATTTTCCCAAATAAATTATTATTATTATTATTATTATTATTACTACTAAGCATCGCGTCTTACTAGCCGTTCGGGTTGTACGCTTTAAGTACTAATTACGGTAATGGATTGGGAATTGGGAAGGTTGAATTAGAGGAAGTGAACCCGCATTTGCGTGGAGGGAGAGTGGAAAGCCGTTTAGGAAAACCCACCCCCATTTCACCCGACCGAGATTCGAACCTCGATCTACCCGTCCTTGGCAGTCGAGCTCAACACGACTAGCGCGTTAGCCAACTACGCCACCGAGGCGGGTTTCCCAAACAAAGATTATCCTAAAACTTATCAATTTTTCAGAAAATCCTTAGAATATATTGTGTAGAACATATTTTAAATATGTATACAAATTCCTTCTACCCTGGAAAGAACCGTCTTATCTTGCCTAATTATATTATGATAGAACGTTGCAGAAACAATTAAGGTAATCTTAGTATCTTTCAGGATAAATAGCGGTTAATCTCAACACGACAATTAAATACTTTAACAAAGCTGGAAATGTATGAGGCAATATACAAATGATGTGTGATTTTACTAATATATAGATATTTATCAAGTATGTAGAGGATATATATATATATTATCTACATACTTGATACTACTGTGTACATAATGTCTCATAGATCCACAGTAAAAGTCCCCTCCACCTTTGCATTATCAACCAATCTAACAGTACTTGCCTTGCAATCCTTAAAACTATTTCAGTAGTTGTTTCATCTGTCGAATGAAATAATTATGTTTCAGTAGTTGTTTCATCCGTATAATGAAATAATTATTATGTTTCAGTAGTTGTTTCATCCGTCTAATGAAATAATTATTATGTTTCAGTAGTTGTTTCATCCGTCTAATGAAATAATTATTATGTTTCAGTAGTTGTGTCACCCGTCAAATCAAATAATTATGTTTAATTAATTGTTTCATCTGTCTAATGAAATAATTATAATTTATAACTAAGTCAGTTTCAAAGCATAGCCTACATGTCTTGAATTTAAAAACTACAGGTAAAGGTTTATTCCTCAAATCTGGTAAAAATAAGCATTTTGGTTTAAATCTAGTTCAGTTAATTTGTTAATAATGTGAATACTTAAATATATAGTATCAAACTGGTATTCCCATTAATTCTGTTGGTAACTAATATATTCTAGAACTAAATTAAAACATAAATAATTAAATAAATTGAAGATATAACTTATTAACATATAAAAGCTTGTGACATAGTGGATTCATAAACGGTGATGTCTACATATTATTATTCCATGATAGCCGAAATCTTTTCATAAACTCTTTCGCCAGACTTGATAATATAAAACTAAATCTAACATAGCCTACACTATATAAGATATGATTAAATGTGAATATAATATTTAAAATTAAATACTATAAGCAATGTGAAATTAATTTTGATAAATTGTTAATATAAATGAATTTGGTCGCTATTTAAGCTAATAATTAACCTTACTCTAAAAAATACTAATATATACTAACTATTCTAGTAATAAATATATATTACAATATCTTTGTTCTGACTTTTTAATCGTAAGGGCTGATTATTTTAAAAGTAGAAGGAATAGTAAGATAAAATACAAACATTTTAATAAAAAGTACAAAATATATCCACGTTATTTTAAGATATAAAGAAAAGAATCAAAGTTAGATATACACAATAAAATGTGGAACTATGATAACATTATAAACTCAGTTCACACTAAGATGTTTAAAGATTAACTTGCTTGGTTTTTCTTTGATGCATCTTATAGGATAGGGCCATATTGTATTCAGCCAAGGTAAGATTTCCACACTTCAGGGGAAAACTGACTGTACAGTACATGTTAGTGTTAGTAAGAGATGGAGAATGGACAAGTGTGCTGTAAAAATAAATATAAAAGATAAGTAAAAAGATAAAAATAGTTTATACATTTTGGTTGAGAGGAGATGTAATATATATACTATTGCACTACATTTGGAGTTTTGTGTCGTTTTGAGTGGGGAAATGCGAGGGAAGAAACGGAGCATTTCTCAAATCTAACACAAGCTTACGTAAGGATAGTCCCTTTAACATTATAGGAAACCCTTGGGCCACCGATCGCTGTTGTTTCACTATATGCATCCTATCTATCTATGTGAGCATCAATATATACAATTCCATTAATCGTTCTATATTACTCTTTGTCATCATTAGCTATATAATAGTTTAAATAAATGAAACCATTTAACAAATTAACATTGCGATAGCTCACGTATTTACTCAACTGCGGTTAGTGGCACTGATGAACCAAATGTTCTTAACATGATTAGAATTATATTCTCTTAGTTTTATACATTAAACCTGGACACGGGAATTGATCCTTGAACCTTTGACCTAGTATGCCAATGCTTTAACCATTGAGTTATCCAGGAGTCGTCTCTTACTTATGATCATTCTTCCCTCATATTTTAAGGCAAAGTCATTGATGGACGTGCGAGAAATCGTCAGCTACAATTGAATGAAAAAGATTTGGAAGTAAATGATATCTAGATGCGGCTATACCAGTAATTATCAACTATAATAGGTTCGATATTTAATTACCTATTTGAATTGTTCAATATATAATTTACTTTGAAATATCTTTCAACTATTGACTAAATAAATAAAGATTTCCCCATTGATGATAACATATAATTTATATAGTTAATATTTTAAAATGTCTACAGTTACTCTTACCATCCCGAATTCAATTTGGTCTAAGTGGCAAATTGTGTGAAAAGCTCTCATATATGTGACTATACCCGAGTGGAAGTTACATCGCTCCTTGAGAAAAAAGAAGAGCAGAAGGACCATCATCATCAGAAGTTCTGGCGAAGACACGGCAGCGAAAATGGCGCCCGGAGACCTGCATAATGTTCTAATGTAACGTATAATATTATCCCTTATATAGACTGGCCATAGCCTACTTATACAGTGAAGTCTTCTGTAAGTCTCCATAAGGTTGCTCGTGAGAGAGAGAGAATCTTTTTTTATATTTTTATTTTCCGGGGAAAAATAGAAGCAGTTCATTGACGAAAGTCATCAGTATCCATAAGTAATAAGTTTGAACGGAGCCTCGTGGTACGAAAGAAGAAGGAAGAGGGTGGGAGGAATGGGGGAATGGTGTGGAAAGGGAGACTGTTAGAGGGTGGAAAGGATGAGAGTAAAGTGTAGATTTGAGTAGGGGTTGTTGGAGAAGAAGGAGGAATAGCTTGATTTTCTTGGGTCATTGTATAATATGAAGTGATATAAAAGGTGGTTACGATCTCTTGGAAGATGCTACGGAGGTCTGGAAAAATATAGGATCCAACTGACCAAGAGTTTTACTGACAAGATAGTCCCCGCCTTCATTTTCTATATTTCCGGTAGAAGAGTAGGAAATTGGGAGAGAGAGATGAAGGTCCAACATGTTTCACATTTATACAGAAGATATATTTCACGAAGGGAGTCATAATGAACACCTTTTCCTAAGTTCAAATAAAAGTGGCTTTTTTTCCATTATATATATAATATTATTTAGATTTATAAATTAAACTATACTATTTCTAGACTTTGAAAGTTTGTCATATATAAATATAAGGTAACTGTTGAATATAAATATATTTCACGAATCTAGTTTTAAGTGTTTAAATTTAATTATGTAGCAGTATTTATATAAATACCTAATACAACCATATTCTTCTAGATTGTATTAACAATATTTATTTTATTTTCTCTTTTTTCCCATGAAAATATCATAGTGAAAATATTGGGTATAATAAACATTACATTTACTTTCAAATATTTAATTTCTATCAAATGTGATTTTTAATTTTTTTTTCCACAAATTAAAATATCTCTAATTGATTTGATGACAGTGGTTTTGAGGGTTTTAATTTAGATAATAAGTAATAATGAATAACTATGTTAATACATATTATAACCAAATTCTACTAGTCTAGATTTAAAAAAAATATGACATGGTGTCAACCTGCATTCAAGTTATACCGACCAAGCAGCCAAGAAAACAGTGCCAACTTCTGCACATATGAGTATAGTGTGTGTCATGTGGTTAGCGCAATGAAACCTTTGGCCGTTAATCTCATTTTTCTTGATCGGAGCTGATACTTCCTCATTCAAGTATAACTTATTTGTCCTCACGGGGCTTACGGCGTTCCAGAACCATTACTTCACAATAGAATCTAAAAGTGCCGGGGATCAAATCTTGGACCTCTGGATGTGTATCCAGGAACTCTGATCCCCAGACCACAGAAGCGGTCAGTTTTTATTAATATGATTTATGTACAGTACATGTACGAGTTTTTATTTTTCCATCCAAATATTATTTTGAAAATACTATACATAATAAAAATACAATTACGTTCAAATATTTACTTGCTTTTAAAATATATTTTTAATGTTGATTATAATAACTTTAAATTCTATTAAGCATTTTTAATAAAGATAAAGTATTATGAAAGGAAAATCATTTCAAGATTTTATGGTTTTGAACAGGAGAGGTCTACTTGTTATATTGTCGATGACAAGCAATATTAGAAAGAAACCATTTGTAGACATAGAATATTTCACAGATATTTAACAATAAATTATATGAAAAATAAATATATGGCATTTTAGCTCTTTTATTTTTTTAAACTCTTAAAAAGTCACGATGTATAAAACGAAGTAACATCTTTTCGAATTTATGAAAAATGACTACAAAGGAAGTACAAAGTAGTAAAGAAATAAAAAAAACGCAAGGGGATGTGGAAAGAAGGGGGAGGGGTAGAATAAGGGAAAAAAGCAATAAAAATGAGACGTACAAAGTCATGGGGGGCAGTAAAAAAAACCTCTCCAGTAGAGAATAAATCATCCCTCACCCCCTGAGAGGTGGCTCAAGTCCGACGCTGGTCGCTCCTCACCAAAAATCATAAAAAGACGTCCTGGGCCGCCGTCGAGGGGACAAGCTGACCATGCGAGCGTCTGTTTGTATTTGGGGGTGAAATGATCCAGTTTGTATTGGTAGGAGCTTAGTACTGTGGGGTTGTAAAGGGAGGGAGGTTAGTGTCTTGCGCTCAGGGAATCAGCATCAGCGCCGTGCAGCGACTAGTTGGCTACCATCCACGCACCTTACTTAACACGCTCGGTTGCTCATAAATAGCTGCTCTAGAAACTTTTATTACTGGGGGATATCAGAAATAAATAAACACTTTTTTTCGGCCAAAATAAGTCAAATATTGCTTCAGTAGTATCATAAAAATTAATTATCTTCACATGGTGATATAAACATTTCATACATGTCACGATCATAGCGGCATCATGTGATAAACATTTTAAATTTAAAGAAGATTTTTAAATTAATCCCAGGACACCTTGAAGGATATCCAAGAAATATTGAGGTTAGCATGTGAACAAAATTAAACTTTATATTTGTACTAAAGCAATATTTGAATTATTTTTACAAAAAATTGTTTTGATATAAAAATTGCAAAAAACACTTAACTTTTCTCGAGTCCCCTACATCCTCACCTTAAGTAAAGAAACACAAAGCACCTATAATTTCCGGCATTTCTATTTGCAAAACTTAATATAAATGATTTTAAATTGTAATATAATTCACTTGTTTTAGGTGCGCTCTATTGAATATATCGAGCCATTAAAAATGTTTCCACAATTCGGAATGGTTTAAAAATTTAATGCAAACAATAAATAAAATAAGGATGATTAATTTCCATTTAATTTGAAAATAATAATTTGTCATTAAATTGATTATTTAGAAACCACCATATAATATAACAAATATTTTTATCACTTTACGTTATATATGATTTATCGTAATAAATCGTTTATGCACAAAACAAACGTTGTTAAAAATAATAGATGACTTGCTTAAGTTTTGAACACGTTCAAAGTTAGCCATAAAATAAACTAGTTTAAGGGAACTGGTTTTATACAAGCACTGTTTTCCTGTTCTATGCGCAAACATTTGTCTTAATTGGTAAATACAAAATGTAGACTACATAATAATCTTAAGGTCTCTATATTCTGAAAAAATATATACTTTTTAATTTATTGTTAAAAACATCATTTAATATAGAAGTAAGCTTGATGATTTGCAATCGTCTTTGAATACTGGAAACATATTTAATAAGGTTAATAAGCTTTGGTTGTTCCTTTTTTTAATAAAACAATATGGTATGAAACTGCGCATTGACTATCTTGCTCTATATTTTAAAAATTGAGATATTTATTTAAAACTCGTAATATATGTCAAACTAAATAATATACACAAGTAAACTCAAGCATAAATTGTACTGTACTCATGTAAAACTTTTTTTAGTCCCGATTTTAAATTTTATAATTTTACTTTTAAATAATTAATGTCGTCATTTATATGTTTGTACCAATAAAAAATATCGATATTGGGTGCAAAAGGGTAAACACTTTCTATTAAAATTTCGTCTTCCGGTTAAGATTTTAACATTTTATCAGGTGTTGCACATCTTCGGATCATCGTATTGCTATTAAATTTTCCATTTATAAAGTTTGACCAATAAAAAATGATTTTTTTATTGACTTATGAGTCTAAAATGAAGAAGATAGAGATCATTGTTGTAATAACTCTTCTACGAGGTTAAAGGGGAAAAAAACTTTTTTAGAGACTTACTTGTATTTAATTACTCTATGGCATTAGAGAATTATTGCGTTAAAACTTAAGTAGTATTTCTTTGCAGCTAAAGCTCTCAAAATTGTATTAATATAGTGCCAATATCTCAGAAACTATTGGTTTTATAAGAATATATTTCAAATAAAGTATTATTATTTTTAACAGTACTACAATTTTGAAGTGATAATTTATTTAATATCTCAAATATTTGAGATGATACGAAAATTTCCGCTTCTGTAAAGTACCCTAAAAGTCATTTGCATGGGAAAATCAAAATAACTATTTTATTTATAATCTTAATGTCTATATACGAATTTTAATCAAAATCGTTATAGCCGATTTTTAGAAAATCGATTTTTTTCTCTTTTCGCTTTTTACTAAACTACTCTTAATTTTAGGGCTAAACAGACATACAGACAGACGTATTTGCAAAAACAACTTTTTAGGGTCCGGGGTATCATGAGAAGTCCGCATCTATCAACATTTTGGGTTAAATTTATTTTACCTTTAGTGTTGTAGTGTTTAGTGTTCAAAAAGTTAAAATACATACATATTTGTGCATAGCTTAAAACTTATTAGTTTTGTAAAAATATTTTTCAAGTAAAAGATTTGTATTATAAATAGCCCTACATATTTTCAATGATAATTAATCTCACATGTCAAATGATAAGAAATGATAATAAAGCCTCAGACCATAACCAATTTATTTTACCAAAATATTGAGAGTAGCGATAATAGCCATTTTCTTTGGAATATTTATTAATGTGTTTAAATGAAATTTAATCAAAATCGTTAGAGCCGATTTTGATAAAATCAACTTTTTTTTCTCTTTTCGCCCTTCAGTAAACTATCCTTAGTTTTAGGGTTAGATATCCAATTTCAGAAATTCTTTGGAGCAACCCTATGAAAACCCTAGATACCAAGTTTTTGCCCGATAGGTTAAATATTTTAGGCACTACTCCAGACGGAAATTCAAAACAACTTTATTGGATTCAGTGGGTCATGAAACGTCGACATTCATCAAAATATTGAATTCGATTTTTTTCGACGATCACAATAGTTTATCTACCTGTAAAATAGCGATAAAGTAAAGAATAGTAATCTATAATTAAACCAAGCAGACTTTAAAAGTTCGCAACAAAACCAGTTTTAGGTCCAATTTTACAATGTCTCGTCAAATTCCTCGTAAATTAACTGTTGGTTAAACTTGGCGTTGTGTTTTATACAACTATTTTTATGTGCTCGTCAAATTACGAACATGTGCCTCGCACTAGTTCTTATCGTTAACTTTCTTGTGGCGCTAGATTTGTTTCAAAGATTTGGTTGTTTAATTTGACCATGAAGAATATCTTCAAGTATTGCAAGTCATTACAACGTCTATGGAACTTTTATAAAAACAAATCTATTAAATAAAGTCCAATTTATCACGTATGTGAAAGGTGAGGACGTTAATTTAGATATTACAGCAAACAACATATCATTTGATAGGGTTAATGAATTCAAATATTTAGGAACAATTTTACCTAGCGATAACAATATTAGATTGGAAATAAGAAAATAATACTTTCGGGAAATGCTTGTAATTACTCGGTCAGTTGTTGGCGTCTAACCTGCTGTCAATAAATGTAAAACTCAGAATATATAAAACCATAATTTTACCGGTTGTTCTTTATGGTTGCGAAACATGGCCTCTTACCTTAAATGACAAAAATAAATTTAAGGTGTTCGAAAACAAGGTGCTTAGGAAGATATTTGGCCAAAAAATGGATGAAGATAGCGGAGGAGCTACATAATGATAAGCTGCATACCCTGTACTCTTCACCGGACATTATCAGGGTAATAAAATCTCGCAGGTTGTGGCGGGCAGGTTATGCAGTGTGAATGGTAATATCTTTAACCACGTTAAAGGTATTGAATGGTAAACCCAATGGAAAAATACAACTGGGAAGACCCTGACGAAGACTATGCAAAGAATAGGAAATTTTGCTGATAAAATTGACCTTTTGACTGGCGGTGTTTTATTTTCGCAAGGGCTGTAACTTTTTATTGAAAATTAAAGGTAATTAGATTGGATACCTTCAAAGTATTACTCAATTATTTCATGCTACGTAGTATAATTTAATCAAACATTCAAAAAAACGATTAATTTCTGAGATACAAGAGTTATAACTGGTGCCATGCTGGAATGTAGTGAACATGCAACGGCGCCAGTCGTTATATCATATTCTGGCTCATTTCTGCCGTGTGCTTAAATTGCATAGTTCGTGCAAGTTCCATCACGTTGCTTCATTTTTCTGTAGTTTCTTTTCACGTGTGGTCGATACTATACATAGAAATACGTATTAAAGGAAGGAAATCAAGGATAAAAAGTCATTTTTTAACCAAAATCTAAGTAACTTTTTGAAATAATCTTGTTTGTAATATATTTTTCTGTTCAAAATACGTCCTAATTGAAACTTCTATTTTATTAGTGTTAGGTATTTTTTATATTGGGTTACAAAGTTTTAGGTAGTGCAGTTTTGTATTTATCAATTATCATGTACTTTTTTCTAATAATAATCTATATTTTTTAATAGTTTAATATTATTTTCATTGTCATTTTTTAATAAAATCTACAAAAATACAATAGTATTTAAATATTTATTTAATAATATTACTTCAATAATAGTATTATGTATTGAAGTATGTGTTTTTTACTATTACCTAGAACATTAATGCAAAAATGCATTGGCGCTTGTCCTCATGTTATTTTATTAGTGCCAGTCCCTGAAGGCTAATAGATAAATACAAATAAATAATTGAGAATAAACAAACCTGTATTGAAACATGGTGCCCAACAAAATGAAGCATGGGAAAAACTCTAGTGAATTCAATGCAGTAAGTAGATCAATTCCCAAATCAATTTCAAACCTAAGGTCCAAATACGATAATTTAAAAAGGAGGACGAAAAAATTTCTGCCCACAGCAAACACGAAATTTTCAAAGTTGTCATAATCATACAATAAATCACCCATTTCATAAGATAAATAAACATAACCTCACTTTAATAATAACAATCGCCTTGCAAACAATATGGCGGGGTGTTTAACATTGTTAATGTGGACGTTATGTTTGCTAACCAGAAGGTAGACATCGCGTTAACTTTACGAGCACTTTTGCGTGGACATTAGCGCTAACGAAACATTGTAAAATCAAATGTAGGGGTTGCTATCACTTAACCTTATGTTTAGCCCTACTAATTTAATAACATAAATTTAAATTATTTCATATATCCTTCGATTTGAAGTAGATATTTTCCCTTGCTAATAAAACTAAAAATATTTTTTTTTTAAATTCATTACCATGTTTCACGGGGTTTAAGAGACACAATACACCTATGTCAATTTTTTTTAAACAAATATGTCTTAGGTACTTGATATATTGCTTAAAATTATAAATTAAAATCCTTTGAGATGAGTTTTTAAAATAAAATCTTTTGATTGGCCAGCTACCATATTGAAACGGAAAAACAGATTTAAAAATTATACATTATAGTATATAGATCGTCCTACCTAGGTTCAAAGAATAACCCTGCTTTATTTAGTTCAAACTGGCCTACGCATTTGGAAATGATAGCGGAACAAATATATGGACCGACATATTTTAATTGGTTGCCATATTGAAACAGATAACAAGATTTAAAAATCCTGTACATTCAAAACATAGTTCGTCCAGCCTAGTTTCAGAGAATGTCTCTGCCAAATCTCGTTTTGTATACGAATTTGACAGTTATCTCGAAACAAAATCCGCACAGACAGATTAACAGATGGGTAGATGAAATGCCAAGTGTTTTAAGTAGAAACAGAACCTCGCTTCGCTTGATCAGTTGCAGGTACAATATACTAAAGAAATAATTAAATACTAACTAATCCATTTCAGTGTGGTAGACAAGAAAAAAAGATTACGGCAGCCTTTTATAATCGATGGCCTGGGAAGGATCTTTGGACAGATATCTGAGAAATGTATCACCAGGCAACTCTGGGGCTTTTATTCTACATTGTAAAAATAATGATAATTTTTCCATACGACAATATTTTATTTCTCCCATATTTTTGAATATACCATACGGGAATATAAATTTTCCCGTCAGTCTTTTGAACATTATCCATACACCTGCGAGAATCCATAAATCAGTATGGGAAAATTTCAAGCCTTAGGGGAAACGCCGAAACACTGTGCATCCAAATGTTGCACGCATCCGCTTTAATAGAGTGTAAGCGTGTGGAAGAAGCACCAGAATACGACGTTAGCCATATCTGTATAGCCGTCATGTGACAAAACAGTATATTATGTTTCATCTTCAATGATTAAATTTTGATCCGGTTACAGGATAGAAGGATTTTCTGGCAGGAGCAATTTGGAAAATTTCTGCAAACTTCAACCGGTAGGTTTGCCTTATAATATTTAATTCAGACACTGTTAGTAAAGTATTAGATTGTATACTCTTGTTGAGATCGTTGGTAATGTTGGGGTTGATATTGTCTTTAGTATATTTGGTGATCTATGTGGTGTGTGGGAGGTGGGAGGTTTTGGAGAGGTGTGCGGTGTTGGGGAGGTGTGTGGTGTTTGAGAGGTGTGTGGTGTTTGAGAGGTGTGTGGTGTTTGAGAGGTGTGTGGTGTTTGAGAGGTGTGTGGTGTTTGAGAGGTGTGTGGTGTTGAGGAGGTGTGAAGTTTTAATTTGGGGGGTGTACGGTGTTGGGGAGGTGTGCGGTGTTGGGGTGTAAGGTGTTGAGGAGGTGTGCAGTGTTGGGAAGGTATGCGGTGTTGGGTTGTGTGCGATGTAGAGGGTGTAGGATGTTGGGGAGGTGTGTGGTGTTGGGAGGTGTACGGTGTTGGGAGGTGTACGGTGTTGGGAAGGTTTAGAGTATTCGGGGTGTACGGTGCTAGGGAGGTATGCAGTGTTGGGGAGGTGTGGAGCGTTGGGTGTTGTACGTTGTTGGGGAGATGTACGGTGTACAGGGGGATATTAACCAGTTTGTGGCTTAGCCGTGAATAGTTTTTTTATAGACCTATTGTAGACTATGTGTAAAATGTCACAAAGAATATGCTTCCGTATAAATCATTTTATTACCACTCAATACGCGTGCGTGGCAGTCTCTAAGAAAAAGTCATTGGTGGATTAGGAAAGATTACTTTGGAGGTTATCAATGATTTCGAGTTTAAAACTTAATTACACAGTTCCTATTTTGATCAGTTGGTAATCCAACAACCTCCCGTCCTCCATCCCCTCATCCCAATCAACAATCCCTAACCACCCACTCTTTCCAGCCCAGGCTATAGCGTGTCCGTTCGCATACACAGAAAGAACTGATTTGTAAAGGTTAAAAAAAACATTGGTTTCAACTACAAAATTATTTTTTCAAAGTATAGTTCTATCTAACAAAATGTGCTGATGTATCAACAAACAAATTATCTTATTGGCTTTTAGTAGGCTTACACATTAAAAACATATTTAGTAATCTTCTCAAAATAGTATTTTGTGGTTTGGACAAAATATATATTGTCAAACTTTACTTTTTATTGGTTCTTTGCACAAAGTTATTTTGTAGGCTTAGCAGAATGTTTCCTGTAGTTTGATAAAGGGGTTGTGTTGGTGTGACTTCTTCTATTTTGTAGACCTAACACCTACCCTACACCGCATACCTCCCCAACAACGTACACCAAACCAACATTGCACACCTACCATACACCGCACACCTCCCCAACCAACACCACACACCTCCCCAAAACCTCCCACACACCCCAGCTCACCAAATATACTCAAGACAATATTAACCCCATCATTACCAACGATCTCAGCAAGAGTACACAAGCTAATGCAGCCAATATGCTCGGTACAGTTGCACAATGCTTGAAAATCGTCTTGTCACATGGTCATTCCTAGACATAAGATGGGGGAGCGGGAAGACCAGATATTCTGACATTTTTTGGATGCATACGTCCCTGATTGCTCCACCAAGGGACTCTGAAATTATGGCAATTATTCATGAATACGCTGCTGTGATTGCATAAACGTCAAGCACCTTTAACCAAATTGTTTAGAGGACGTTAATAAAATATATTATTAGCGGCACAACTTTAGTCAAACTTAATTTGAGAAATCAAAAACTTGTCCTCCACTAGTGTGAACATTTGTAGAAAGCTGTTGGTAATTTAATTTAATTTGTGTCACCTGTGAAGGTAATAATGGTTTTTAGAGAGTAATTTTTTTACAGGATTAAAAAAACCAATCCTTTAACTTGACACAAGAGGGGAAAGAAGGCTAAAAGGAATCTTCACACAGTAAGCCTACAAGTGTACAAGTTCATGGCCCGAATAGGAGAAGAAAATCTTAAAATAGAAATTCCTGCATGATTAAGCTTATAATTTTACTTCAAATTATTTTTGCTCAATATTTTTTTATTTAGAAATATGTTTGTACTGTATATTCTACACTCGTATTTTCAGCTTTTGCTAATAAATTCTTTTACAGTTAAAATATCTAATCATAGATTAGTTTTAATGTTTCGTTCATTTAATTATTATTAGTTTTTATTTATGTGTTGGGAGCTTGAAAATGCAATCTCTCCATTGCATTTCTTCTATCTGGGAATAGGCATTAAATAGTACGCTACACCGCAAATAATTTATCCCTCTTTAAAGTTAAATATACACATTTACTAAAAAAACTCGTAAGATTAGGGAAAGTAAATAATAGGCCTATACATTGTTGCAGAAACACTCCAACAAAAATCTCAAATAAAATAATATACAATGCTACTTACTTTAATCTGTGGCACTTGGAACTCGGAACACTGTCATAGAAATATTGAGATCACATTAATCAGTTTCATATTTAAAAGCTCTAACATTCTGTTCAATGTATATAATACAAATAATATTAAACAATTTAAGACATTTACAGTTGTCTGGTACTTTTATTTCAATAATAGTTTACGCTTTTTCGTACC
Source organism: Timema douglasi (assembly GCA_901482245.1). Classification (NCBI taxonomy): domain Eukaryota; kingdom Metazoa; phylum Arthropoda; class Insecta; order Phasmatodea; family Timematidae; genus Timema; species Timema douglasi. Next base: position 216,958 of record CABEEJ010000044.1, read on the forward strand.
ATTGTGATGCTTATAACAATCAGGAAGTTAGACTATTGTAGAACTAAAAATACCAAACAGATGTAAAGGACTCAAATTATTTAATTTTATTTATTTACATTCATTGTAAACAAATCAAGCGTGTTGTATACATCCCAAAACACATTATGTTAATTTTCCCATACCCATATTAAACAACCATAAGGAGAAATTTCATTTTTACCATACCCAGTTATGGGGAAAAATACCAACTAGGTATTTGAAAATGGCGATCAACGTACAACATTATTTCCATACTAAGGTGAGGGACAATTTCAATACTATTATGGGTTAATTACTTCCAATATATGTATGGAAAATTGTATTTTTCCCATACCCAGTTATGGGGAAAATACCAGCCAGATATTTGAAAATTGCGACCAAAGTAACATATTATTTCCATACTAAGGTATTAGAAAGTTTCAATACTGGTATGGACCCGCCTCGGTGGCGTAGTTGGCTAACGCGCTTGTCGTGTTGAAGCTCGATTGCTAAGGACGGGGAGATCGAGGTTCGAATCTCTGTCGGGTGAACTGGGGGTGTTTTTTCCTAAATGGTTTTCCACTCTCCCTCCATGCAAATGTGGGTTGACTTCCTCTAATTCAACCTTCCCAAGTGCTAATCCATTAGAACAATTAGTACTTAAAGCGTATAACCCTAAAGGGTTGTAAGACGCGGTGCTAAATATATTATTAGTACTGGTATGGGTTAATTGCTTCCAGTACCTGTATGGGAAACTTACCACAGATGTTTCTTACAGTGTAGATAAACAAGAATGTCTAAATCGTCGTACTCATTTTCAGAGATTTATTCTAATCCTGATTTCATATTCGTTGTTGTTAGAAAATAGAGAATAAGAATGATACGGGAATGACAAGGCCGTTACTAAAAGGGGAGCAAAGAGGGTGGTGTTTACCCCCAGGAAGCTTAGGACCCAATTAATATTAATTTTTGACTGAATTATAAATAAGTTTTTGTATAGTGTTCTAGGGTTTATTTATGTCCTTACCACATTCTTGGAACGGTAGATGATTTTTTTTGTATATTTGTTAAAATAAAGTCCAACACCTTTGCCCAGTTGGTAGGTTGTTTGTCTACTCAGGTTCAAATTCCTCACATGTCCAAAAAATGTATCATTGGTGAAATGTATGTTTCCCCTTTCACAGAGATGAATTAACGGTCGGGGGCTGGGTGCTGTGTTTGTTCTAAATATAAGTTAATTTACAAATCATGTTTTGATATAATCAGTCAGTTCAAAAAGTTCACATTAAATACCTCAAATAAATTTAAAAAATGAAATGATAAAAATGAAATGATAAAAAACACTGCCTCACTTCACCTTGTTCTTTACTAACTTAATTAAAACTATATATCACAAGTCATACAAATTATCTGCTTGTAGCCTAAACACTAAACAGATATTAAGATGCAGTTCTAAGATAAACATACAAAATATCACTTTATGCATAGGGGTTAAAGAAGCATCCTACTAAGCTGAACAATTTTGAGAAAGTAAATTGGCAATCACCAAAGGGACCATCAACCACCACTGTGAAAAGTAACATGACCATAGGACCTTTGTTGTGATTTATTGTTATATAATATAATTTTAAATGTATATTAGAGTTTTATTAAGCTTAGCTTATATTCATGCATAACACATAGCTAACAGCGTAAAGTGCACAACACATAGTGCTCAAAATGTCAAACACATTATTTTGAGAAATTGCGTTCATATTTAATACATAGTAAATAGTGAATATCATACAAAGAATACATTTGATTTAGCTTTAGCAATCTATGCCTTACACAAGTACTTGAGAATAGACTGCCCTTATTTCACCCAATGAGAATGATAGCAGAGGCTCTATACAGTACATACAGCAGATGAAATTTAGCTACTGAGTTCAGAACTGCATTGCTTTGTGGTAGCAATATTTGATTATTATTTATGAATTATAATTGTTTTAGTATTAATAACTAGGATGTCGAAAATAAACGTTAATATTAAATTTATGATTATTTTATTGAGAAGTACAATAATAAAATCAGAACCAAGTACATGTATAGTTTAAATTAATATTACAGAAACCAGTTAAATTAATTATATGTTTCATGCTTTAAACGATAAAGTTCAATAAAGTTGATTTCGAGTGAATAATTTAATGAGTAATTTTTTATAATGAGCTTATTTAGTAATAAAAATAGGTTATGCCTTTTTCTATTAATAAAATACAATTGATTTAAATAATACTTTAAACCCTACGTTTTATTATAAACCGTTGTATTTTTCTTATGAATTGTGCACTTAACGCTATGTATTATTTACGATTAGCTATTCATTATGCAAGAATATAAGCTAAGATTAACCAAAATCTGTTTATCTTCAAAATCCACATGGTAAAATGCTTTGTAAAAAAAATATAAATACTGTTATTTGTCCAAAGGCTGATATGACTACCGCATAAATATCACTGTCGGGAGGTTACAGTTATTAACTCGACTAGATAAAGGTTATCGGCCACTTGAATATTTTAGACGTATTATAAACTAAGTTTATCTGCAGGATAGCAAGGTTGATATCGTGTCTGATCTCATTCCTCGTGTATCTTCACTTCTCCTATCTAATTGAAGAAGTAACGAATACATTTACAACTTTATTAAATGAAGGTTTGGGAAGTATGACACTTAAGAGAAATATACAAGTTTAACAAAGCAGTTTATTTAAAATCAAACAAGTCAATTGAATTACATAAGGTTTAAACAGATCTTAGATTAAACAGTCCTTTGTTAATTAAGAGAGATTACATCAGTTACCATAGACATATACAGCCCAGTAGGGAAGAATTGAAGTAAACATCTAGGTAACTAAGAATCAACAGAAGTAAGGATGCTTCTATTGTTGAGTCTAGTAACTCTTCTAATTAGAACTAATGCCCATTCTGCTACGAAGGAGCGTCTGCCTCAACACAGTGGCAATATAAATAGGAAGAAAATATTAATTTAAGGTTATGCTACAATATATAACAACTATCCAGCCTGGAATTACTAGACTTAGACCTGAAAGGTATATACATGAATTATAGTCGAATAATAGTACATGATATTAAATTCTAGTAAGTCCTAATTTTAAAGAGTTACTACGATGGTAGTTAAATGAGCTAGCTAGCATGAGCTAACTCAATAAAGAGTTATGAAACACAAATATTAATCTCATAGAAGAGGAACTATAAATTTACAAATAGTTAATGGCAAGCTACAAGGAATCTAAGCTGTTAAGATACTATGGATGGAATATTCCTAATTAATACTGCCTGGACATTCAATAGTATATTTATAATTCAACCCAATCTTGGGCACACTATAATTAGTGCCAACCAAATATATATTAATTAATACAAACGTTGCCTGAAGGGGGCCGGAGACTAAGCAATATCCCCGTGGGCTATTACTACTAACTAGTAGTGCTCCCACAGGTTGCGCACTGCAAAAAGGTACACTAAGAGTAATATTAAGGACTGGGGTATCAATCACAAACCTAATTAGGTCATTGAACTAAGTATTATATAACCTAATTTCCACCATTATATGATCCTAAGAGCTAATTAAGCCGTATCACAGCCTTACAGTTTAAGGTGTCAAGACATTTCCCTAGTATATAACTCTTTGTGTTATGAACATAGTAAAATAAGTCAGAACCATTGACATACTAAATCCTGTAAAATGTGCCTAGATAAATAGAGAATAAAGCCCATATTTCAAAACTACGCCATATGGGCAAAGAAAAACAAGTCAGATACTCTGACTTCAATACTATATCATATGGACATTGAAAAATAGTAATAACTCTAACAATCAAAAATATGCCTTATGGGTATATAAAAACAAGTCAGAAACTCTGACACAAAAAACTATGTCTTATGGACACAGTTAAGGTAGAGTACTATGATTCTAACGCAGATTATAACATTCAAATACTCATAGTCTCGGACGAGCATTCATCTGAGGCGAGGTGGAGAGATAGACGCCTCACACATTGTAGTCACCAGTTGCTCTGTCCACCGATGTAGTTCTACGTCCAAGTTGCTCCTCCGTCGAATTGATACAATAGAATATAAAATGTTAAGAGAGGAATGACTGTTGTATACAAAGAGGACTGACGTCTTCGGGTAGGGTCTCCACCCGGACAAAAAGTGGTGAGGTGAGTTTGAAAATTTGTGCCGCATGACAATAAGCGCTAGTAGACGGCGTGGAGAACCCAGAGAAGCAGCTCTGTCATTTCATCGAAGTGGGGCCTGCGAGTAAGATGTCGTTTTAATTAACCTCCAGGAACAGTCAGTTGGGGCACTTTTCTGAAATTTGGGAATTTCCCGTTAACATGATTTCACCGTGGGTTAATATCTGCCACATATCATTAGAATATATTGGTTCTTTTATTTATCGTGTTAATCATACATATGAAATTCTAAGTGTACGTGCTAAACGGGAGGTTTACACGTTAAACTCAGCCTGCCAGTGATTCAAAATTGCGGAATATTTCCTTGTACTCTTGCTTCAATTAACGAAATAATTGAAATTATTAATGAAATATAAGATTAAAAGCCATTTCTTCTTTCAAAGATGTATTCAGGATTATATTAGTATGTACAGGGATAAGGAATTTAAGCTTAATTACTGTTTTTCAAGGCAAACTGTGCGTGAAGTGATGTACCCTCTCATCCAACTTATAGAAATATTGAATAATAATTATGCTCTAAATCACTAGAAATCATGACTCGGTCGGTAGCATAGGAAACTTTAATTCTTGACGACACGTAGTCAAATCTTTTCACGAATAATTTTATTTTTGTCTTATTGAAGACCTTACTTTTAAAATCATAAAGTTTATTAATTTGAGTTTTTTTAACTTATAAATATTTATCAAAAATATGTTTGGCAGTTGAACCTACTTAATATTATTATTAAAAATAGCTAAAAACCTAAATTAAATGCTGTACATTAACTTATGTTGTATATAAGTAATTAACAACATATTGATTGGTTTCAGAACATAAAAATCAGCCTAAATTATATTAAATGTTGCTGTATGTGTTGTGGTTTTGATATTCTATCAAAATGTACATATTTAAATACTAGCATGGCTAGGGATGTGACGTGAAAAACATATTGTTTGCACTACTAATATATTAATGATAACTCTTTTCAATTTAATTTCAAGTCGATTATGTGTATAATGTAGTGTTTGAAGTTTGAACATTGGTTGCAAATGTGAAAACATATAATGATGACCTATAACGTTAGATGGTCCGTAGGAGATTTGTTCATAGGCCTACTGAAAAGTTAAATGAAACTAGATACACAATTTTTTTTAGTATGATATTATATACTGTGTGTTTCTTATTAAAGGGGAAGAATTTAATTAGTTAGTAATTTTAACCCGCTCCGTTGGCCGCCTGGTCTAAGACATCACCCTCAAAGTATACCTGACAGCTGATGACGGGGAGATCGAGGTTCGAATCTCAATCAGGTGCTATGAGGGTGGTTTTTGAAAAATTGTTTTCCACTCTCCCTTCACGCAAATGTGGGTACAGTTCCTCTAAATAAAGTCTAACTAATCCCTTATAACATTAGCGTAACTAGTAGATGACCATATAACCCAAACGGTTAGTAAGACGTGCTGTTAAAACACAAGTTTTAGGCCTGTTGCGAATCTTAATTTTCAATTTTGAATCTAATTGGAATCTTGGCCAACTGACTAGAATAGAATCATAAAATTTTATGCTTGAAAGATATCTGAATCAAATCTCCTGCCTTAAAAATTTAGAATTGGGTCCGAATTGAATTTTACAGGTCTACTCTATTTTTCCAAATCCAAACTGATACTTTAAAAAAATTGGATACAATATTTTATATTAAAAACCAATCAAATCATACACTTCAGTATTATAGTGTTTTATATCAAATTTGTGTTGAATATTTTATTGTATGAGATTTTTGAATCCAATTCAATAGTAAAATATTTCAAAAATTTGTATAATCCCTTAATGAACATTCATTTAAGATTCACTAAAAAAATAATGTAATCAATAGACCTGGCCTCAAAAGATTGAATAACACATAATGCTGTCTATTCAACATGGTAAAGCGTATTTTAACTACCAGATAATAGTTATCGGATACTCTCTTATGATAAAAAATCTTATGTATAAATACTTTATCTGGCCGATAAATTCTATCTGGCAGATGCAGTTTTAACTAATCATCCAGATAAACATATCTATAGGCTAAATTAATATTTATTGGCCAGATTAATACATATCTGGGAGAAATATATCGTCTCTTGGAGATATAAATCAACTGTCCAGAGGGCACAATAGTTATCTATCTTTAATATTAAACACTTTAATAGCTTGGAAGTTAAACAATAAATAGATGGTTTTAAAAGCCTTACTCATACCCCTGGCTATTCTTTAATGTAAACAGTGGCTATCTTTAACTATGCGTCGACGCGTCTAAATTGACTCAACTTTGGGGATAGAGATAAGCAATACAGCGTGCTAAGTAACTGTCAACCATGCGCGCATGCAATATACTGGGTTTGGGTGTGAACACTTCTATTTGATTGTATGGCTACCAGTTTGGTTGAAGTAACGCACCATACTGCATTCGGTGTAGAAGCCCTTGTGGAAAGGTGTGACGGGTATCAATGAATATACAGTACGTTCATAATATTATTGAATTGTTAGAAATATTTACAACTTAAAACATAACATTCAATTGAAAGTGAATATTTAACTAATAGTACCCAGGTAAAAAATCACTGAAGTCAAATTTCCTGCTTGTTAAAATTACAGGGATTGTAATAAAGCCCAGAGAAAGTTGGGACATTTTGTGATTTTTGCAAACATTTAAAGCAAAAGAAATATCTTTGGTGACCAACAAGTTTTTATTGCACCAATAACCATGTAATATTAGCGTGCGTACGTCCCCTGATTAACGTAAACTATATATAAACTAGGGATTAGACCTTTTTCCAACAAGCATAATTTGGAATTTTGCACTAAATCTGATTATTGTTGGCTGTATTATTTTTTATATTTTTCAAAAATGGGAGGTAGCGTGATTTGTTTCCATGCCTCTGCCAGGATATCAGAACTTTAAATTTTCAAATTTCATATTTTTATCATCTTAATTATGACACGCTCCATAGTTCAAAACTATAACTTTATAACTGTATTTATAGCCACGTTATCTACCCTGGGCCACGCCCTACAAATAAATTCTGGTTTAAACTTTTTTGAGCTACAGCACTTAAATAATCAGTGTGCAGAATTCGAGTTTTTTTAGCTTATCGAGAAGCTTGAGAACAACTCTAGGCAGACGAACAGCTATCAGATAGCTTTTATTATGCAGGGTTATTCAGCTAATCAAGGAAAAATATACACAGATTTTAAGGGGTCAAGACAATTATTTCCACTTGAGGAAGTTGGGGTATGCGATGAAAATTGGCGGCGTTGCGAGACGTCAAAATTGGCGCTGTTTGCAACTAGGGGGAAGGCCACTCATCAATCTTAGGCACATAAAAATATTTGGAGTGTGGATTAGATCATTATATTATGACTATTAACAGGCATTGATTTGCTTGACAACAGGCACCCATAAGGAGTACTGATTCGTTCAATGATATGGTGACTGGCCCTGACAAGGTGTGGTATTTAAATCGTAGTGGTTGGGTTAAATATGTTTGTTTTCATGGCATAATTCACATGTTGCCTACCCCCCTTCCAAGTGAATACAGCGCCAAATTTTACGTTTTGTAATAATTTGGTGTCACCGACCCAAGTTCATTACGTATAAATCATTATCTTGCCACCTCATTCAGCCTGTATAATTTTTTACCCGGAGATCTGAATAGTCGTCGTAGCCAGCCATATAATCGCATAATACCCATTTCTTTGAAATCACAGGCCTATACTAAAGTCAAGAGATAATTCAAACACACTTTAACTTTTGTACACTTCTATACCTCAAAACGCATACGAGGTGTGGCTTTTGAAAAACCGGACTGATGCTGCTCCCAACAAACTGCGATCGTGCCACGACATGTTTGAACATGACTGTGTCTGATGGTACATCCCCCCCCCCCTCCCCCTGAGCTCTCTATATAAGCCAGCAGGTCACTTAGTTTGACTGTAGCAGTTGATTGAATTAGTCTACGCACTAGTGGCGCGTCGGAAAAATGCCAAGTGGTCAGACGGAGCAACGGGTTAACCTCAAGTTTCTTGTTAAACTAGGGAAAACTGCCACAGAAGCTTATAAAATGTTGAAAGAAGTCTACGGAAATGATTTTTTTTTATCCCGCACACAAGTTTTTGAGTGGTTTAAATGGTTTAAAGAAGGGCGTGAAACGACCGAAGACGATCGGCGCCCAGGACGGCCCTCAACGTCAAAAACGGACGAAAACATTGACAAAAATTTGTAAATTAATCCGCGCTGATCGTCGTCTGAGCATCCGAGGGCTTGCTGAAATGACAGGAATCGACAAAGAAAGTGTTAGACAGATTTTGCATGAATCATTTAACATGCAGAAGGTTTGCGCAAAAATGGTGCCGAAACTCCTCACTCCCGAGCAAAAGGAATCAAGACAGAACATTTTTACTGACATCCTAAACAACATCGCCACTGATCCAGATTTGTTAGAAAAGGTGATTATTGTGATGAATCGTGGTTTTTTACTTACGATCCCGAAACAAAGAGGCAATCAATGCATTGGAAGAGTCCAAGCTCACCAAGGCAAAAAAAAAGCCAGGATGAGCAAATCCAAATTCAAAGCAATGATGATTGTCTTTTTCGACATTCGTGGTATTGTCTACGTTCACTGGGTACCCGAGGGTCAGACGGTCAATCAACATTTCTACATCGAGGTTCTGACGGCCCTACGTGAGCGTGTGAGAAGACGCAGACCCGATTTGTGGAAGACCAAGTCCTGGATCCTTCACCAAGACAATGCACCAGCCCATTCTGCCTTGTCTGTGAAAGAGTTCCTCGCAAAATACGGCATCACCGTGTTGGAACATCCACCGTACTCGCCCGAACTTGCCCCCTGTGACTTTTTTCTATATCCCAAGGTCAAGTCGGCGCTGAAAAGGTGTTATTCCAAATAACAAATTAGGGCCCATTTCATATTTACAAGCGTATATCAGCAAATTATATCATATCTTCACAACACCTTGAGATATGATTTTATTAACCGTAGCAAAGTTGTAGGACTATTAAAAATAAAAAACATTTATAATAAATATATTTGACAAAAAAAATATTTTCCGAGTTAAAAAATATATATTTATTTTTAATAGAGCTTGGAGAAACGGTGTTGATTGCAATACTATTTGGTTAGCAATGATAATTATTTTTTCTCAATATAATTTTTTTTAAATGCTCTTTGGTGGAATATGATGCTCTTTTAACCATAATATTTCTATTAATATGTCTATTATTTCATTTAATCTAGCTAAACGATCAAGAGTGCTGTACAATTAAACTTACAACTATTTTATATGGGATAAATTAATGGATCGGATATTGGAACGTAAGATTAGGTTATGAAAAAATTGGATTGATTTTGTATACGATATCGGAAATTGATATAACTTTTATAGAACACTACTTTTCTGTGTGGTTTTTACCCCTTTTGACCTTAATATCCTTTTTATTTGTATTAGTATTACTTTTAACCCTTTTGATACATTTTCTCTTTTTAACTAACCGTATTTTTTAGATAAAAATTGATGACCTGGCGGTCTAGGGGTAAGGTATCGGACTTATGAGCTGGGAGTCCGGAATTCAATCCTCGGTCCCAGCACAGATTAATCTGATTGGCAAACCCTTCCTTCACCTCTGACAAGATGTGTATTAATCACAACTTGTGAATGTGTGGAATTCCAGGCTTCCACCGTGGTTCGTATTCCACATTAAACTGTAGGTCTTCCATTTCTTCTCACAATCACCCTACCATTACACATTAGCTTAAGTGCGTATAAAACGAACGGGTAGTAAGACGCGGTGCTAATAATAACAATAATAGATAATAATTTAATTTTTACCGTTATACCTTCAATGCCTTTTTAATTGTATTACCTTAGTAAAAGTTTCCCAGACAAACCCGGGTATTTCATGTAAAAAGGGTGTATTATTATTATTAGCACCGCGTCTTACTACCCGTTCGGGTTATACGCACTTACGCTAATGTGTAATGGTGGGGTGATTGTGAGATGAAATGGAGGACCTACAGTTTAACGTGGAACCCGAACCACGGTGGAGGCCTGGTATTCCCCACATTCACAAGATGTCTTGTCAGAGGTGAAGGAAGGGTTCGGTAATCAGATAAATCTATGCCGGGACCGAGGATTGAACCCCGGCCGCCAGCATAGAAGTCTGACACCTTACCCCTAGACCACCAGGTCACCCAAAAAGGGTGTAAAAAGTGCAAAAAGAGTAAAAAGAAAATCTAATATAATTTAAAAAAATAAATAAAAGTGTTAAGATTAAAAGTGTGAAAAATATTAAATTGTTAAAAAAGAGTTATAAAGGTAAAAGGACAAAAAATGGTACAAAGAGGAAATAAGGATAATAGGATTAAAATGTGCAAACAGGTCAAAAAGAGTTAAAAGAGTCGAATGTGCCTAAAGAAAAAAGGGCAAAAAGGTTAAAAGTGCAAAAGGGAAAAAGTATTGATAGGTTAAAAAGGGCAAATAGTGTAAAAATGGTAAATAAAATGGTAAACTGAAAGAGATACCTTAAAATGCTAAATAAAATTATTGTATCTTCTTTTTACCCTTTTTATCCTAGGATAATATACTTTTTTACTTATTGCCTTTTTTGTTCATTTTAAAATTTATGCCCTCTTTATTTATCCTTCTTTATTATTTTTAAAATCCATGACATCTTTATTTATCCTTTTTAAATTTATTATTTGATTTACCTTTAACCCTTTTTATACCATATTACTATTTTTACCGTAAACTATTTCTACTAGACAAAGCTGAGTACTCAGGCTAGTTACGTATATAAGCCTAAAGAAAAAAAACATGAACAAACTAGAATGCATTAATAGAGTTGCTATTTAAAAACCACAAATCTTAATGGTAATCGAAACACATCTTAAACCTTACTTTATAAACTATATAACTATAAACAATTGTATTATTTTACTAAAGCAATAATTATATACTTGCTTTTGAAGAAATTAAATTATCTTATAGTTTTTTCTTAAATATTATTATTATTATTAGCACCGCATCTTATTACCCGTTCGGGCTATACGTACTACCGCTAATGTGTAATGGTCGGGTGATGATGAGATGAAATGAAGGACCTACAGTTTAACGTGGAATCCGAACCACGGTGGAGGCCTGGCATTCCTCACATTCACAAAGATAAATCTTTGCCGGGACCGAGGATTGAACCCCGGCCGCCAGCATAGAAGTCTGACACCTTACCCCTAGAACGCCAGGTCACCTCTTGAATATCAAAGCTTATTAAAGTAGAAGAACAAATATAATAATAAATCAATGAATTCTTAATCAATATCTTGGATATACATTTTACGTAAATTTAAAGACTGTCAAAGAGCACTGAAATCTGGGATTCATTTCAAAGTTTATGGCTTATTGGAAAGTGGTTAACTTTCCCTTGGGCAAGTAATGTTTCATACACAGTTGTTTGTAAAGCATATATCATCTTTTAACACATGATCTATCAATATACTTTACTCCATATTGATATATTCTCTCAGATAAGAAATTATTGGGTACTTTAAAATGATTCAGATATGGGTAACATTTTTTCCCCTTGTTCTTTAAATTACTCCCTAAGAATAAATCATGTTTCTGACTAAACATGAAAAAAGTCTCAAAATGTATCGGCATAGACATTTCAGAGTATATTTAACTTTTAAGTAATGATGGTCATTATGGGTTTGTTAGTGATATGTAGAATATTGTCTTTAATAGTAGGTCTATTGGGAGAATAAATTTTATAATAATATATAATTGTATTGACATTAATCAATTGCATCCGTTGTCCAACGGTTTCAGATAGTTTATCCATATCTTACAAATCACGTACATCACAGAATTAGTTAAGACATGCTGATTATAATAAACTATTTATTTTCTTAGTACTACGTCTTACTCTGCGTTAAGGTTGTACAATTATGCATTAACTACGCTAATGTCTTTAAGGATTTGGAAGGTTATATTTAGTGGAAGTGTACCCGCATTTGCATGGAGGGAGAGTGTAAAAACATTTTGAAAAACCGCCCTTAGTACACTCGTACAAGATTAGAACCTCGATATCTTCGTCTTCGGCAGTATAATCTTCTGCGGGAGTAGTGCTTTTGACCATGCTGCCACCGAAACGGGTAACAATTTATTGTTTACCACCTTTTTACTTACAATAAAACACATATCTCTAACTAAACAAACACCCGCGAGTTATTGATTACTATAATGGTTTTTTTTTCTCATCCACGTGTTCTACTATCGTTTTGTATTATATGCAACCGTATTAATTATTACACGTCTGTGATATGGATGAGAAAGGTTGAATTAGAGGAAATATTCCCGCATTTGCGTGGAGGGTAGTTTGGAAGCCATTTAAAGAAAAGCCACCTCTCTATACACGACTGGTGTTCGAATACCTCTCCCCATCATTGGCAGTCCAGTTCATTGCGCGAATGATGCCTTAGACCATGCGGTTACAGAACTAGGTTTATATCATGTTCATTTTGCTTTCCCTCCAATGAAGTGAAAATTTAAAAATAGACAAGAGAAAAAGGATGGAAGATTGGTGAGAGAGGGGGAAGAGTCAAGCATGTTTTAGCCCATTTGCATGCAGGGTAGGGTAGACCACGTTGGGGTGACAGTGAATGATTTCAACCGCTTTTCTATTCCAATGACGTATCGAGCTAACAAACAACCTGTGGTCTTCAACGAGCCGTACCAGGGACTTGTTGCTTCACTCGCATGCCTGGTGCAGTCGTGTCTGATGCTAGTGGCGGCAGGACTTGGGTTCTGCGCAGAATAGTAATAAAGCTCGTCTACCATCCCATTTACTGCATTTTAGAAACATTTCAGGAGGGTACAGAATAACATTTCTTTCCAGACGTCACGTCCAGTAGATTACCATTTCATAGTGTTTAGGAAAATATTTCAACACTAAGTGTGGTTTTTGGTCAAATGCGTAAAGTGACGTTGTCCTTACACATTAGGTAACGTTTTAGTGATATAAGGGGAAAAAATGATTTAAAGAAGCAATGATAAAAATTAAATAATTTAATCCCAATTCTTTTTATAATTATTATTTATGTATTATTGTTTCAGCATCTGTGTTCATCAAAAATAAATAAATAAATTGGTGGCTTATATTATGTCATAAAACAGCTTTAATCCAGAGAATTATTTGATAGAAAAAATGTATTTTAATGTTATTCTCATTTTGGTTATCCCATTCTTTAAGAGGTTTTTCCTTGCTCTTGAATTAACCATATTGTACTCTGTTTATAATCTTTAATAGCATTTGTTCTAAATAATACATATATACACATAATATTTAGGTGGCCACGTGGTCTAACGCACTATTCAATCAGTTGACTAGACTGCCGATAAAGGGGCCGTTACGGTTCCAATCTCAAACTGGTGAACTGAGGTTGGTTTTCCCCAACATAGTTTTCCACTCTTCCTCCACTCAAATGTGGATACACGTTCTCTAAATATAACCTTACTAATCTCTAAGACCACAAGCGTAATTTAGTTCATAGGCGTACTACCCAAATGGGTAGTAAGACGGAGTGCTAAAAATATATATATTTTTTTAAGTTTGAATCAAAGAGAGGTTGTATCAAATTCCTCCCAACAATATTCATCAGTTTACTATTTACGTATTTATTATATTTGTATTCACAACGGTTGTTTTGTAAATTAAAACTTGTAGCAATTTTGGCGACCCTATATCTGTTAGTTGCGGTAACCTCTTAGAGGACAATTTCACTGAATCAAGGTTTGCCGGCCCAAATTTTATTTTAAGAAAACTAATATAAATTATTTGGAAGTATGCTATTTGTTTAATTTCTGTGTGAGAGTTTCCAAACTACAAAGTATTCTTAATCCTATAGTTGCCATCCCTAAGCTTATATAGAACTTTTCAGCTCAACTTTATTACATTTATCGTGGTTCAAGCCAGGCAACAACCGGTTGTTTTTTCACCGCGTATCACTAACCGTTTGGGTTGTACGCAGTGGCGGCTCGTAGCTAAAATTAGTGTGGGTGGTGCTCCAGAAAATGTTTAGACTTTGTTTTAAGATTGTGTAAAAGGTAAAAAAACATGTATAAAAAGAAAATTTATTCAGTAACTTGATACAATCTTAACAAACAAACTTTTTTACTTACTTTAACTTAAATTGTTACAGTTCAAGCTTGATCTATTCATTTAAAAATGAAATCCATTCTTCTTGTTTTAATTTGCGCTAAAAGTTCAATAATTTTCTCCTTGATCTCTGGATGACAATTGAGGAAATTTTTCTCCGTTTAAAGTACTGAAAGCACATTTAGTCATTCTGTTAAATAAAAGAACCGAAAAAAATTAATCAAATAGAATAGCTGGAAGCAGAATAATAATATAATTCTACACTCTTCTTAACTTTATCACATTCAAGAATATGGTACATGGTTTTTAAGCACAACACATGCTGAGTAAAAAAACCTTCCTTTCACCATCACGCCAGAGTCAGCACTGCTAAAGCAGCAGTGCTCTCTTCCTCTGGCAGTCCCACCTTCCTCCCCACCCCCTCCTATGTGCTCATGCGCACAACAGTCAAACACAACGTCGCTGGCACTGTGAAATGCACAGTTCCATACATAGATTTTTGTATCTTTTTTATAAACTGGGGGGGATGGCTACTGAAGTACTGACATTAAGCTTAAGGAATATATATTGTAATAAAAAATAAATAAAGAATTAAAGAAAAAAGGACTTATTATATTAAATGTTATCGATAATATCAAGTGTAAGTAGGGGGTACTGCAGTTCCTCAGTGCCTATACACGAGCCGCCACCTGTACGTATATACTATAATAATGAAGTATTGATGAGTATGGTAAAATATTTAGAGTAAATACATTTGTGTGGATAAGGAGTATATATTTATTTAGGAGTAACCAACCTTAGTACATCCAGTCAAGATTAGAACCTTGACACTTGCGTCACTTTTCCACTAAACTAAATGATCTAGCCAGTTAGACCACGTGTCCATCGGAATGGGTATTTGTCATAGTTATGAAGGAATACTGTTAGAGTACTTACTATCTACAAGTATTTAAGAAAATGCTTCAATTTTTAAATAATTTGTAAAGTTACACCTGGACTCGGGAATCAAACCTGGAATATTTTGCTAAGCACATTAATAATCTACCAGTGAGCTATCCAGGAATCGTCCCGTGATAAGGGTCATTATTTTCTTATTTTTTAAATACCGAATCTGTGATGGACGTGTGAATATCTTCAGCTACTGAGAGCTATCATTGATATCACAGCCACCGGTGGTTTGGTTGTTGCTTTATGCTGCAAATTGTACAAATACATTCGAATTTCTAGTCTATTCAATGGTTAAAAAATGCTGAGATAATAAAAAATTTATATATATATTTATTTTCTAATTTAAATGTTTCAAACTTTCAAGTATTGCCATTGATAGGCTCTTTAAATTAATCCAATAAGATATTTTATAATCATATGTGATATTAAATTAGTCAGTGAGAATTACGTTATAAGTGAAAACACTCTGGACCTTGTACATAAATATAGAAACACGATTAAAAACTAAATGACGCTTCATTGAATTCTGAGAGAGAAATATCTCGGGATAAAACAATGGAAAAATCTAACTCCAACAACAATGTTTTCAGACATGTTGAAACCCATCTTGAAAGATAATTGTTTCTTTAAATGTACATATCATCAAACCATAGTACCATGGATTAAGGAAAGTCTTACCAAACCAGAATTTTGTATCTTCTCGGTCATAAACCCCCATAAACAGCCACGATACCAAAACCAATAAAAGGCTTTGGTCGTTAAAGTGATACCAAGTCAATCGCGAAATTCTCCAAATGGTATTGAAACGTGTCATGGTATAAACTATGTAAACAAAAGTAAACGCTTTCATTCCATTGAGTGCACAGTGAGAATCGGTTAATCTATTTTTATTTAATTTTAAGTCTTTTATTCATTTGCTTCCAAGATGATTGTTTCGAAAATTGTGGAAATCGTTAAGTATTTATTAAAATATGTTGTTATTCAAACTTAAGCTATCCTAGTTTATAGTATTGCCTGTTTGACCTCAGAATCTTTTAAAAATTATGAATAACAAATTATTATCATATATTCTGTCTTACGACCGGTATATTCCTTTTGTCAGTGAGCTTAGGCCACCAATGCATCCACCTGATTTACCAGAATTATCTTCTTTCCTTCAAGTAATTTAATATTTGAATCCTCTTTATTACTAAGCTCCTATTTCCCTCATCGTTTTCTTCTATGACGTCGTGCAGAAAACAACTCTTACTATGGATGTGTCCAATCCAGTTTTCTTTGTACCGAAGAATCATATCCAAAATGGTTCTCTCAACAGCTATTCATCGGACTTCTTCTTCCATCACCCTGTGTGTATACCTGATATCCTTAAGTATTCTCCAGCACCACATTTCAAAGCTCTCCAAACATTTATTTTCCATCTTTCTAAGAGTCCAGGTTTTTGTTCCATAAAGCATAATGCTCCAAATGTAGCATCAGTTTCTTCCTCAGTTCCAAACTCAACTTTTTGGTCAACAGTAACTTCTTATTGTAAAAAGCTTCCTTGGCCATGGTGATCTTTGACCTAGTTTCCTTAGTAGATTAGATATCCTATGTGAGCAGTATTCCCAGGTACTTGAACTGCTTTATACTTTCCAACTGGTTTCCAATTGGGATTTTTAGTGGCTCTTTATTTTTTGAAATCACCATCGCTTTTGACTTCTCAATGTTGATCTCCATGACATATCTTCTCTCTGTCTCCATCAGCTGGTCCATCATTTTCTTTAAATATTTTCTATTTTTAAACAGCAATGCTAGATCATCTACGTATTTTATTGTGTTGATGACGCGTCCTCTTATCCTGAAATTGCTACATCACTCCTAGGCTTCTCTGACCAGCCACTTGCCATACAAATTGAACCAACTTGGTGACAAACAGCATCCTTGTCTCACTCATCTTCATAACTCTTCGCTGTTGGTGTCTCAACCATTCAGCATCACCTTCGCTCACTGTCCCAGGGACAGGTAATCAGCCTTATTTCCCTCTAGTTGAATTCACTACTCTTGAATATTTCTAACAAATACGAATCAATTATATTATCAATATAGTTTTCATCTTCTTGTTGTTTCATCCAGCTATGGACAACGTTATTTCAACTATTTCTTCTTTTGGTTTTAACTTTTTCCCCAGTATTTGCATATTCGTTTTCGGTGTGCTTCCTTTCTTAATTCAGTTCACGTCCTACCTTTTTTCAGTTTAGGCTTTTCTTGGAAACCGTGGTATAGTTTTATTGTTTATTTCTCTAAATTAAAAATATATTATGTAACGAGATCATTATTATAATAATAATTAGCTTCCTTAGTACTTTCTTAAATAAGCATAATTTTTAATATCTGAAACACATTAATATTTTGTTTAAATAATCACTCACATAACACCTTTTAACCACTTTTAACTTAACTTGCTAGTTAGTTTAAATAAGCATCAGGGGTAAGTACACATAGGCTCAACTAATGATAATGCTTTTTGGTAATGATTAAAAAAATAAAAACAAACTTATATTAATACAATTAATGATTTAGAAAGTTAATATTTTCAGTAACATACAAGAAATAAAATTTTAAAAATTTGATCTCTCAAGGTGTAAGCCCGTGATAACCGGATATCTAGAAACTCTTTCTAACGACTGAGCTATGATGGTAGGTGAATAAAGATTATTCAATATTTGTGGGTGCTGAATGAGAGTACGCAGAGCTTGCTTCGAAAAACGGCATTAAACTTAAATTTCTTATCTATATATACATTAATAGAATACTGGGTACATCTTTGTAAGAAGAGTTGATTATTTATCTCCTATTTCTTTGCTTTCATTAATAGTTTTCAATTATTTGGTTGACTTCACGTAACAACACAAGGAAATATTCCGTCATGTTGGACAGCTGTCAGACCAAGGAATGAGGTCAGACCGTCATTCGTAGCAAAGCTATACCCTTGTACTTATGTAGTCTGAACTGACTTTACCTAGCAAGCGTTTGTAGGATGCAATTTTGTGATTTGAAACCCGCCTCGGTGGCGTAGTTGGCTAACGCGCTTGTCGTGTTGAGCTCGACTGCTGAGGACGGGGAGATCGAGGTTCGAATCTCGGTCGGCTGAAATGGGGGTGGTTTATCTTAAATGGTTTTCCACTCTCCCTCCACGCAAATGTGAGTTCATTTCCTCTAATTCAACCTTCCCAATTCCTAATCCATTAGAATAATTAGTACTTAAAGCGTATAACCCGAACGGGTAGTAAGACGCGGTGCTAATATTATATAATATATTGTGATTTGAAGGAGGGCGTGGACTGTTGACTGCCAGGGGAGTGCACGGAGACGCCTATAGGATCAGCTGCTAGTCTTGCCTGATCATCTAACCCGACTTTGTATTTTAGGGAAGAGATAAATGAAATTATGATAATTAAGGTGAGGATATAAGGAACACTAGTAAAGGCCAGTGAGGCCAGTGTTGTTGTTTTGTTTTTTTTGCAATTTTTATAGCTATACACATTTTTGGCCAAAATAAATAAAATGTTGCTACATAACAAGCGTAGGGCTTAATATTTTTAAGTTGCGATATCAACAGTTGTTGAATATTTATCATTAGTATAACAACATTAGATAACCAACTTTTTAAATGAAGAAAATATTTGTCATTAATTTCCAGGACACACTATGAGGTCACCATGTGAAAAATATATATCTATTTTTGTACTTAAGCATTATTTAATTTATTTCTACCTTTAAAATGTTTTTCTATAAAAACTTAGAAAAATATTGACCTTGTCTTGCGTACCCTACATCTCCACCTTAATAGGGTTTGTACTTATGTTATACATGTATGATTTTTTTAATAAAATTATAGTAACACATATTTTTTGTGACTTTAATTGAAATAAATTATTTGCTCAAAAAAATGTGAACCTCGGGTGATTAGTTGCTCTTAAAACAACCTCTCTCTTTTGCAACTCTATCAGTATCTTACAGCGATCTTTTGAGTCTTTAGATCATGGAGAACAGTTACGACGTGAATGGGAGGGTTTTGGAAACCATTTGGATGTTCTAGTGAACACGTAGGCAAACATATAGCTTTATCGGTAGGGTGGAAACTGCTAGGAGAAAGGCTTGGCTAGAAGACATTTTCTTCTTAATGGCTGATTAGGCAGTGCTTGTATTAGAACGATCGTTGCAGTAGCTTCAACATTTTAGTTGCCTATACCCCAAGTTCTGAATGAAATGCAAATCCTTGGACATTAGCTTCTTACTTCTTACACGCCTTTCCTCTAACCCTTCTTAAACTCTTGTACGACTGTTCTTTCATAAGTCTCTCCCTCTCTTTCTCCAACTTCTTTCTGTCCAATGCCCTTGTCTCTCGTTTTAAACTAATCGTTTACGTTACTACACTTTGTTTCTGGTCTCCTAAAATTACCACAGCCTTTACCTTTTAACGTTTTGAATTTTTTAACTAGATGTTCTAATTGTGTAAGGTTATAAAAACCGTAGCTAAATTATATAGACCTAAGGGATTATTTTGTAAAAATATTTATTTTTATAATTATTTCTACAGGCAATCATCACTTACAGTTTTAAAGCTTGAAATTTTAACATCTTCTTAATCAAGCTTTTCTTTAATCGAATCCACTTTATGCTTGTTCTAATAAGTTCTCATAGTAGGTTTAGCACTATTATTCGTTTTGTTTGTAATATTGTTGAAAATAAAATATAATATTAATATAGCCAAATAACAATACAAAGCCAATAAATATCAATCACTTTTTAATATAACAATTACTTTATATAAATAAATGTACACTCTATTTATATAGCATAAGACTTTATAGAATCAGAAATTGCCAGTTAAATTTAATAAATGTCAAGCTTTGTAAATTTTGGGTGGCATTCTATTTACATCGAATCTTACAACCCTATCCAGGCTTCGCGCATTATATTTACGCTATTGTGGTAGGAATAATTACGGTAGAATTAAGAGGAAATATACTAACATGTATGTGGTTGGAGAGTGGGAAGCCAATTAAGAAAACCAAACAACTTAAATACTGTCAGTATTCAAACTCTGATTTTACCTTTACCATAGATCCAAAGTTGTTGGGCCTGACATTCATTTTACTCGTCTACCGATGAGTTTAATTAATGTTGTTAATGAATATATTGTGTCGATCTCGATGGTCTTTGGATAATTGCTCTCCTCAGGTCACGAGGTTCGTGGGTTCAAACACCTCCAGGTTCAATGGATCTTTCTTGAGCGATAAAAATACGTATCACAACTTTCTTCAAACGGGAAGTAAAGCCGTTGGTACCATGTCGATTGTGACATTTAAAGAATTCTGGATGGTATGTGAAAATATCTCTCCCGGCTAAATTGGCAGGCCCTTTTGAGCTTGCTCATATACATTCTCGTTTTCTCATATAATTAGTCGGTTCAGAGAGTACTCGTTAAATACCACAAATAAATAAATAAAAACTATAAAATAATTATTATAGTAATCAAATGAAGCATTTAATTAATTAGCGTCATAACCATCAACTAGTTTAATGACAATTATCTTATCATGAGATCAAAAGAAGGGGGGAGAGAGACAATAACGCTGGAGGGTTTCAAATTCTCAAAAAATTCCAAAGCAAATTTAAAAACGTGTTAATATAATATTACTATACTGCCAGTATTATTATTGTTCTAAAGACACGTTAGATAGTAACAAATAAGCAGTATAGAGGGAGAGTGAGAGGAATAAGTTTCGAAATCAAAGTACTTTAGTGGTTAAAGTAAACACTATCGACCCTTAAAGCCTCTAGAAAAAAGTACATTTTTATCAATTTTTTTTAGCTATAGCTTTGAGTATTTATGGAGGTGCATTTCGTACACCCCGAAAGAAAGCAAGTTTATGTTTAATCATTATGCTAGGGTCTGGTTTATAAAATAGGGCCATAATTTAATGAGCAAGGAAAATATGGTTTTCAGTGTAAACAAACAGTGCATACCCTCCTGCTTAGTTATGTCACGAGTGTAATATTTCTAGCCATCATTATTTTAATACACGTCTTATCAGGGGTGAAGGAAGGGTTTAGTAATCAGATAAATCTGTGCCGGGACCAAGGATTGAGCCCCGGACCCCGAGCACAGAGGTCTGACACCTTACCCCTAGACCACCAGAATACCCCTCTTAATGATATAGAAGTAGCTATCAGAAAAATCTAGTGTGTGAAATAGTAATGGTTTTATATAGTGTGTACGAACATGAAAGCATAGATTTAAACCGAATATGAGTTTCAAAAGAGATTACCCAAATGAGTGCCCTTATGACTAAGATCTTTAAACTTGCCAAAAATATTGGTTTCCCGTTTAATATAGATTTGGAATAAAAAATAACTCAATTAACTCTTCAATATCGAATTTGAAAGCAATAATGCCACATAAGATAATAATTATTTAGATAACCTTAGTAATCAACTGAGATTAACCTGGTAAATGGAAATTATCACTGGTACGGACGACAGCCATTTACAAGGTTCAATCCCCAGGTCTAGTTGGCATTTTTCAATTGTACTTCAGATCAAAGTTAACTTATTTATTCATCTCAAATAGTTTTTCATAAATAAATTATTATTATTATTATTATTATTATTAGCACCGCGTCTTAATACCCGTTCGGGTCATACGCACTTACGCTAATGTGTAATGGTAGGGTGATTGTGAGATGAAATGAAGGACCTACAGTTTAACGTGGAATCCGAACCACGGTGGAGGCCTGGCATTCCCCACATTCACAAGATGTCTTGTCAGAGGTGAAGGAAGGGTTTGGTAATCAGATAAATTTATGCCGGGACCGGGGATTGAACCCCGGCCGCCAGCATAGAAGTCTGACACCTTACCCCTAGACCGCCAGGTCACCTTCATAAATAAAAATGTCTAGTAATGTGTAGGTGTGTACAGAATAGATTTAAGCACCCTTCAATATTACTATAGAAAAGATTAAATAACAATCACTATGTTTCTAGTTTGAGATGGATACTTCCTCTTATTTCGAAAGAAAACTTGCATTATAACTTTCCATCAATCATCAAGGTAGTCCTTTTTATAAAAGGCCACGAGAATAATAATAATGATGGTGGTTTTCTTTACCTTGCCTCATCTTCGTGAGCTTTTATGTGTTTGAGACCCGGAATAACCCTTACTGGTCTTCATGTCGACTTTATTCGCGGTCATTTTGATGGTAGAGTTGATGAGTTTGAACAATATAAAGCAGGTTTATGGCACGTCTAGTGAAGCATGAGACCCGGTGGCTAAAGAAGGCGTCAAACTAGTAGAAGGGGGTGATGGAGAAAATGTAGCTGGAATACCCTCGAGCAGGCGTTCAAATAAAACATGCATACTGCTGCTGCTTAGATGCACGCTATGATACTTCCTGAAAGAAAGTCACAAGAACAAATTATGATCATGTCCCATAACTTTGTGTCACATACTGATTTTTGTAAATTCACTTAATTGAATATACACAACAGAAAATGGATGAGTGTACAAGAGAAAATTGAATCAAAATCCATAATCCTAAACTATGTTGGTATTTAGAGGTGTGTACGGCAAATGAGACTACTTGTTAGTGAGTGAAAGTCTCCAATGAATCACTGGTGATTAATGTATCACTTGGATGAAAAGGATTTTGGAACGTTTATAGGACCCTTCCAGGATTATCACATCCTACTTAAGTGAACGTATGAGATAACGTGTCGTAGGAGTGTAAATTGTACAAACTTATTTTTTATTCATTGATAGGCCCGTAAACATGATGTGTTCTTGTGCTTGGCACATTTTAAAGAAATAAAACTCCATTCCACCTATTACATCAGCATGACCCACCTCGGTGGCGTAGTTAGCTAACGCAATAGTTTTGTGTTGAGCTAGACTACTGACGACTGGGAGATCAAGGTTCAAAACTCTCTCGGATGAACTGGGGGTGGCCTTTCCTAAATAGTTTTCCACTCTCCTTTCATGCAAATGCGGGTTCACTTCCTTTGTATTTAGCCTTTCCAATCCCTAACCCACTAGCGTAATTAGTCCTTAAGCGTATAAACCAAACGATAAATATTAAATAATAATTCATAATATTACTAACTTAAGTCTAATTTACTAAACCCTGGTGACCATTGGGATTATTCCCCTTGAAGGGAAAATATCCAAGTTATCAGAAAGGAATCAAACCTTGCACCCCTAAACTCATAGCCAGGTGCACTGACCACTACACCACGGGGCCAGTGTCAGTAAATTGTTGACATCTACTTTCAGGGAATATACAGCTAAGAATATACAAAATAATGATTTTACTGGTTGTTCTCTATGGGTCTGAAACATGGTCTCTTACCTTACATGATGAAAAAAAATTGAGGGTATTCGAAAACAAGGTGCTTAGGATGATTTTAGGTGCATAAGTGGATATATATACTGGGAAGTGGAGGAGGTAAAGAACATAATGATGAGTTAGATATTCTGTACTCATGACAACGCATTGTTAGGATAATCGAGTCTCGTATATTACGATGAGCAGGATATTCAGCGCGAATGAGAGATTCTAGAACCTTGCCCAGGGTAGTGACCTGCAAATCCAATGGGAAGAGACCATTGGGAAGACCTAGTTGCTGATGGACAGACAGCATCATAATGGACTTGATTATTTTTGTACAAATACATATAATCCTAACGGGGAGTAGGACTTGGTGCTAGAAAACAAATTTAAAAGCAAATAATATAGAACAAAGGTCAATAATTAAAGTTTTAATTTTGGAAACAAATTACTCTTAGACATCTAGATAATCAGGGGTTTTCAACAAAAAGGTTATTTCATGTAGCTTAGTTCAAAATACCGTAGTAACAAAATTAAGTTATAAGCTGCTATGATATTATATTGGGAAAAAAAATATTGATGACAGTAAATTTCCTCCTAATAAAGAAATGTTATTTAGTGTATAGGCTACTTTTAGTAAACAAAAGTAGTTGGCATGCAATATCTTTTTAAATTTGTTAAAAACTTTCATCGCTTATTTTATAACTTTTTTATTGAAATAATAATAAGACTTATTTTAAATAAATTTCAAAATATTTCACGCAAAATATTAATAAAGAATCTAATAAGAATGCAGAAACTCCAACCTAGCCAAAAGTTTTCTCATTATAACCTCTTTACTACCAATTTATTAATGTCATATAAATGTATATAGTAAATCTGTAATTGTGTGATTCCAAACACTATATCTCAAAAAATATCTAAATTGTACCGTGAATATTAAGATTTGTGACACGAAATAAAATACAATGTTCCAGAAACATTCCACTTATGCGCCTATACGAACTAATGTACACTCTTACAGAAATATTGTTAAAATAGAAACATCTCTCTCCACCAAAGAACATAACATACAATAATTATGTATCAAAGTGCTCCATTAAACATATATATATATATATATATGTGTGTGTGTGTGTGTTTTCTTATAGGTAAGACACTATTAGTTTTATAAAAATATATTAAAATATATTGCATTTTAAAAAAGGTTTTATTGTTTATAGTACTAAAACTTTACAATGGTCAGTTATTTAGTGTCTCAAATTTATGCGGAGATATGATAAAAATTGGAAATTTCTGTTAATGTAATGTACCCCTCAAAATAATTTTAATAAGAAAATATAAATCATCCTTTTGTTTGTATTGTTAAACTGTGTCTAGAAATAAAATTTATTCAAAATTACTAGAATGGATTTCGATAAAACTAATTTTTCTTTTTTTGCCCTACAATAAAATACTCTTAATTTTGTGGCTAGGCATCTAATTCCAAAAACTCTTTTGGGAGAACTTATGAAAACTTGAAATGCTACTTTATAGCCCGAGTAATAAAATAGTTTTGGTTTTAGTTCGAGATACAGACAGACCGCATCGTGAAAATCAATTATTCGGTTTCGGGTGGTAGTAAAACGTCGACATTTATCAGAATCTTGAGTTCGATTTGTTTGACGATCATTATACTTCTCTCTCCAAGAGGTAGAGGGCAAGTAAAATATCTAAAGTGCTGTAAGTTGACATACATATTCGGGGTACCATAAGATGTGCACCTAATGCGTATTTTCTTAAAACCATATTTTGCAAACTTGATGTATTAGACCACGTTAGTACTTGTGCGAGTAAATTTGAAACCATTAAACCTATAATGCTTTATTTAAATTAAAGAGTTAATAAGTAATATAACATGGGTATAGATCTGTGGTTGAGTAGACTAGGCAACAAATATTTTAGCATCAAATTAATTATACATTTTGATTCTTGATGGGATATTTTACAAAATAATATATTCAAAAATATTGTAGAAATAAATTTGATTGAGTAATATATATTTACAACTTATTTGTGGTCAACGATTAGGTAAAACAATTATTTAACTTTCATACCATGTGTACTGTGCTTGAGGAAACCTTGGAGGTGAACAAATGAGTACATTAAATTTTGACTCTTACATTCATTGCAAGCCAACGTTAAGACATATATAAAAAATTATAAAAAAATAGTTGTACCGGTTGTTCTTTATGGTTGTGAAACATGGTCTTTAATCTTAAATGACGATAACAAATTAAGAGCATTCGAAAACAAGGTGCTTAGGATGACATTTTCTCCAAAAAGGGATGAAGATAATGGTGAGGGGATGAGGTTACATAATGATGAGTTACATACTCTGTACTCATCACAAGACAATGTTAGGATAATAAAATCCCGAAGATTAAGGTGGGCAGGACATGAAACGCAAATGGAGGACTCTATTTTGTTCAGGGTATTGAATGGTAAACCTAATGGATGCAACATGACAAATGGGAGGATAACATTGGAATAAATTTGAAACAAATATAGTTTAAAGAGGTAGACTGGATAAAGAGGAAAACTTTTTTGTGTAGTAATAAAAAAACTGGAAAATAAAGCTGAAACTTAGCATACATACTAGTTGAACGCCATAGATGAGCCACAGTTTTTTTTAGCTAGTATACATGTATTGAGAGTGTGAACCTTTAAATGGCAGAATTCTTAGTTTGGGCTGTTAACAAGCTATCCAATAAGTTCTCACCATCAACATGTACCAGTGAATTACTAACAATCCCTTTTATATAAATAAAAACTGTCAGCAAATGAAATTTTGTTCTTATATTCAAACAATCACGGTACCAGTGGCTTCACCCGGAAAATTCCAAGCATTTGCAAGCTTTAGTATAAACCTTACTCACAGTTACATGCCTACATACTGAAATTATTAAGCTACCAATGCTTCTATAAAGCAATTATAAAATAAACACATTGGTTAATATATTAAAGCTCATGATCATTAATCTAAATGTGTAAGTCTGTTTGTATATAATTTGTTTTATCAACACGACACACTACCTGTTCAGGTTATTCGCAAACATGGTAGATATTCTAATGGGGTAGGTATGAGGAAGGAAGCATTTTAGAGGTAATCTACCGGCATTTGAGTGGAAATATATTAGAAATACATTTAGTAAAACCATACTCATTAGACTCAACCTGGATTTGAACTCCGATCTTCCTCGTCATCAGCAGGCCAATCTAACACGAGATTGATGCCTTAAACCATTTGGCCACTGAAGATAGTATATGTAAAAAAATTGTATTTGTTGAGAGAACAAAAAACAAACATAAATGCTCAGATGCACCTACCAAGACGTTTAAGCGAATAAATTATTTGCCAACCTTTTGGATTAAAAATAGTAGGTATGGTAAGCAAGGGCTATATAGTAATCTCCACATTTAGTTGTGTTGTGTACCCGTACACACTTTTAGTATACATGCATTTAATGCACCTGTTGGTGACCTGACGGTCTAGGGGTAAGTTGTCAGACTTCTGTGTTGGGGGTCCGGGGCTCAATCCTCAGTCCTGGCACAGATTTATCTTATTGCCAAACTATTCCTTCCCCTATGACAAGACGTATATTAATAACAACTTGTGAATGTGTGGAATGCCAGGCTTCCATCGTGGTTCGGATCCCACGTTAAACTGTAGGTCCTTCCTTTAATCTCACAATCACCCTACCATTACACATTAGCGTAAGAACGTACAACCCAAACAGGTAGTAAGATGCAGGGATAATAATAATAATAATAATTTCAATTTCACTTTCCTTTGTTATAGTGCTGGCCAACAGTCGTAAGACCTATAACTGAAAGCACTGAAAGCACTGAAAGTACACAAGTACCTTACAAATACATATATTTACACGAGATAATAAGATAAACAAAAATTGTTAAATAATGTTATATAATGATTAATAGTTATAAAAAAATTAATCAATAATGATAATAATAAAAAATAGCATTAATAACAAAAAACTAAAGAGTGGTTAAAAGCAGTAACATTATGCAAAAAAATCAGAATATTGTAAAATTTAAATATTATAGGCAGAACCTCTTAGTGATAAATTATTGATAAGGGATTTCCTTAAATAACTCTCTGAGCTTAGCTTTTCTTTTATGATAAAAGTCGAATTCGATCATAATAGAATTGGCGCTATGGATACAACGACCTATAGGGCCTACCTTATAAGAGCTATTGAGAAAAAATAATTTTGGATTACGAGAAGCCCGAGAAGGGATATGAATTCCTACATGATCAAGTGCAAATTTGCAATACATCTTGCTATCGAATACATTAGAAACAAACAAAGCATCACAATAAAGTCCACGCGAGAAGAGAGTTTGGAGCCCTAAGAGGTTTCGAATTATGTCATAATCATAATAAATCCTGTTACTAAAGTATTTATCATAGCACACAGCGACAATTTTTCTTTGAACGTTTTACAACCTAAGAGATTCAGTTAAGGTAATGGAATTTCAAGCAACAGTAGCATATTCTAACTTAGATCTAAACAGGGTGTAGTACAGACATAAAAAACAGTCAACTTTTTTAAATGATGACGTAATAAATGTAATAAGTTCAAGTAGTAATAATAATAATACACTTGTTATATCCGTATCTGAGACATCTTTACTATGATAACCTCAAAACTGACTATTCGAGCAACCATTGTTTACAATCCTTTATAATTTACAGCAAGGATATGTGTAGGTTGATGGCAAAAATTTGCTTCTTGACGATTAAAATACGGATCAATATTTATAAATTTAATTGCGATTAATTGCGATAATATATTAACTGTCTATCCAATTGGGAATCAAACTAAGAACTCTTAGATCAGTAGACAGTTACGCTATCGACTGATCTAAGGTGTTGGATACGTAGTTGGTAATAAATTTTTCGAAATAAATTATGTTTTAATCATATGTTTTATTTCCAGGTGACAAGGATAGAAAGAGTTATAATGACACAAGCACCATCAACTACAGTCCGATTTTCACATTCTTTGAGAAAATATAAATAAAATAAAATTTTCTGGCAACATTGATAGCATTTTACTATAATCCGCTTCAGTGGCCTAGTGGGCTAAGGGTCTCATGTTAGAATGTCCTGCTGATGACGGGGAGATCGGGGTTAGAATACCGGTCGGTTCTATTGAGGGTGGTTGTTCCTAAATGGTTTCCCACTTTTCTTCCACGTAAATGCGGGTAGACTACTTCTAAAATGCTTCCTTCATTCACACCACATTATAGGAATTATAATGGTTAAGTTTTACCTTAACCGGTCACATGGTGAAATAAAATATTGTATTTTGGGTGTTATTTTATAGGTATTGATAATATCTACCAAAATTGACAGCTCCAGATTGAATAACTTTATCTGAATACACAAAATTATATCTAGGAATTTGACCGTTTTTCAGATAATATCTTTCTATGAAAATTGTACGATGAACAATTTTAGGAAGGCATGTTCAACCCTAGGGTAAGTTTTATACTTATACCGAGTGCACCTCTGCAAGTGTGGCGCTATAATAAATACATGACGACACCTACCTAGACCCTAATGGAAGGGCTAGTATGAAAAACTGTCCCATTCCATTCTAGTCTAGGTAGGCGTCATCTTGTATTTAGTATAGCACCGCACTTTGAGACGTACTAACTCTGGCTATGAAACTGTTCCATTCCATTCTGGTTTAGGTAAGTTGTCATCATGTATTTAGTATAGTGCTGCACCTGAGGCGTATTCAATCTGACTATGAAACTGAAACCTTAGTTTACATTATAATCTACCTGGGGTAAAACTAGGTTCTATTCCATGTTTAGCCAGTTTTACATCCCACACACCTACAAATATAGTTTAATTTGAAATAATAAAGAGTAGATACATTTAAACGGAAAACCCATGTAAATTTGAGTTTTCCACTTTATAGTGTTGTTAACGTTAGACTAGCCATCTTGCTCTATGTGATGCGTCTGTTTTTAGCGAGATAAAACAATATTCGAGGCATAATGTAGAATAAAGAAGAAGATTTTCTCTTTCCTTGGTCCCCTTTTTTCTCTTTATACACACACAACCACTCTCTTTCTTAGCATTTTAAATATTCAACACTCCACGAAATTAGAAGAATTTGAAAGTAAAATGGGAGAAAAACTTTGTAATGGTTTCCTTGTTTTTACTACTTTTTTTTCTTTTTCTCTTTCTTACTTTCTTTCTATTTGTTTTCTCAGCTTCTCTCTCATCACATTAAGTTGGTAGGTGGGGCTGATTACGTCATGAAGAACCAAGTAATTCTTGCAAGAAATCTTAAATAACATTCGAGAAATTTTCCAAGAGCTTAGGAAGATTTTATAGTTGATTTACATGCATAAAAGAAAAAATCTACCACAATAATGTTTTTTATTATTATTACTGTGATATAACACACAAATAGTCTACTCTAAATTAATATTTGTTTTGTTAAAATTAGTACTTTAGTATCTGTTCTAAGATAATACTTGCGCATGAGAATCAAATCTCTGTCTTCTGACTTTGCTTGATACTACTACACAAAAGCCTTTTGTAGCCAGGGACTAATCTCACTGGTTTTTTTTAAAGACAAAGTCTATGATGGATGACATTCATCGGTGGGCACGTGGGCTAAATGTTAAGCTTATTTAGTCTGGTTTGAAGGTGAGGGCAAGTTAGGGCTCAATGCAATTCATGAAATACTAAAAATGGTATTTTATTAAGAATTTCCCACTCTTATACAAAGTAAATGAGTGTAGAGTTCAACAACATTTCTACCATACTCATTAATACCCCATTACTTATCTACTCTACGGCATTAATAACTCAAAACTTCACTGGCACACTTAAAAAGATACGCCCCCTATCCATATCTTAAGATAATTCGATCTAGTCCACCTCATTACACCTTATCTCTTTCAGCTCCATTCTAATGCTGTCCTCCCATCTGCGTCTAGGTCTTCCCAGTGTTCTCTTCCCATTGGGTTTGCCTGTCAATACTTTGAACACTGTTCTAGATTCACCCATTAGCGTTGCTGCATATCCAGTCCACCATAATCTACGAGATTTGATTACCCTTATAATGTATTGTGATGAGTACAAGGTACGCAACTTTTACTTATGTAACCTCCTCCACACCCAAGTATTATAATCCATTTTTGGACCAAGTCCATACACTATTAGCGTAATTAAAACGCGAGGCAGTAGGACGTCGTGAAGAAATAAAATACGATGAGAGGAATTAATGTCGCAGCCACACATGGTAGGATTTTTGTGCTATCGGATTGTTCAAGTGGTTTGTACGAGAGTTCATTTATATGCTGTATATTGAAAGTAGAATTTGGCTCGATCCAGATGTAATTCTCAAACTTATTTAATGAACTCTTATCCAAACGCTTAGTACAGTTGGTAGCTGTTTCCTTCCGAGCACAGGCTGGGTTTGATTCCAGGCATAGCCGATAAATTTATCAATGGCTATTTAGGGACTTCCACTTTAACAGTTATTAATTAACAGCTTGGGTGATCTGTGTTACTCTATTTTAGGATTAGGTTAGTTTGTAAGTCATTTTATGATATTATTCTGTATAGAATGTGCATGTAAAATACTTCTAGAATTGATACAATAAAACTCTGCATTCAGTTAATGAAGTATCTATTCCTCTAGGAATGGCTAGATTCTAAATAGTTCATTGCAAGATAAATTAAGAATGGCTAGATTTTAAAAGTTAATTACAATATAATTTTCACTCCATTCTATATTCATGAGTTGGATTTAAATTTAAATGTGTGTCATTTTTTAACTAATCTTTGAAATATACCAATAATTTATAAACGTTTCATTATCCAATTAATTTGTTCCTGTGTGCTAGTGATTGAAGCACGCCGCTAAAATCAGGTGTTAAGCGTACTGATGTTATGTATCTTAAATAGTTTCCCACTTTACCACTTAGCAAATGTTGGTACATGACCTACCACTCAATCCTTCTCGTCTATGACACGTTATTGTAACTATTCTGATATACCAGAAGGGTGTAAAGAGTTGCAATATAATTAAAATACTACTTATCTGTATTTTTAATTTGTTTACACACGTATATTATGATTTTTTTTCTAAATACTCATGATTTTGGTTTTCTTGGTATACATTTCATGATACAAGATAGTAGCTAACTTTTCATAAAATATCAAAGTAAGTATAAGCTCCTCACTAGCTATTGAACTACCCATATTATTTAGAGGAGCACTGGTGCATTCTTAGAATTGTACTTTTCTTCTCTCATTTACTTATATTGTTAGTTGCTAGTATGCCAAATGAGGAAAATATATGTAGAATTAATAAATTAAAATTATTACTTCATATCTGGTGATGATTTTTTTGATTTGAAGAAGGGAAAAAAAAATACAAAATAAACTATTTTCTTAGTATGGTATTCTATGTGTACGTTTTAACAAAATGAGGATAAATACTATAGTAGATATAGAGAAATAATAGAAGGTATTAGAGAAAAATAAAGGTTGAAATACTAATATTTTATTGAAAGTCACTTTTCATTGATAAAGCGAGGTAACAAGGTTCCATAAAGTCAAATATTATTTAAAATAACAGTATTATCATCATCAATATCAAGGAAGAACTATTAATGTAAAAACAATATGTTTGTATAGAAACATAATTAAAATTAATTTCTAACTTTTGTTTCTATTCTTATTATTTATCAGGATTAAATTTAGGAAGTTATATACTAAATATTTCAAGCTAATATTTCAGTAAAAAGGTTTTAATAATACATAACACTAAACACCTAGCAGTTATAGAAACAAATAATAGGTAGCTAATAACAAGAAACCTCTTTGAGAGCTACAAATATAGGGTACGTTGCACCACACATAATGGCGCTCCCTTTAATCTTAATATAGAAACATTTACCAAAAACTAATAAGATTTGTGAATCAAAATAATATACATTGTTATAGAAACACTCCACCAAAGAGCATAAATGAAATAATATATACTTTTAGAAAAACAAATAGAAAAATGGGACATCTCTGGCTAAAATTAATCAATTTTAATTGTCAGAGTGCTCAGTAAAATATATATTTGCTTATATCTCAGAAATTATTGATGTTTCAAAAATTTATTCCAAATAAAATTTTTTAATTTTGAATGCAACTACAACTTTACGATGATAAGTTATTTAATATCTCAAATATTTTGGGGGAAAATTATCGATAGTTGAAATTTCCATTCATGTGAAATACCATTAAGATCATTTTCATGGGAAAATAAGAATCTTCATTTTATTGGTAACTTTAAGCAATACCTAAATACCAAATTAAAAAAAAAAAAAGTGTTCGTGGATTTGTAGACAATCGTTTATTTTTATCTTTCAGTAGACTGCACTTAATTTTAAAGTTAGATAAATAATTCCAAAAACCCCTCGGGGGAAACTTATGAAAATCAAATAAAATGGTTTAGGCCCTAGGTCGAAATACACACATACAAACAGACAGAAATATGGCTTCGTGGAAACAACTTTTTCGGTTTCAGGGGTCATAAAACGTTAACCCTTATCAAAATCTTAATCTCGATATTTTTGACCATCACAATACTTCTCTCTCCACGGGGCTTAGAGAAACAAAAGGGTAGAGTGAAGGTTCTTTCTTAACTTATACATGTGAAATTATATACATAACATACAAATACTAAATTTAACTGCGCGTGTACATAAATTTTGGCAAATAGAACTTTAAAATTTAACTTCTCACAAATAAATTATGAATCTCCTTGCTCTAGCATTGTTCAATACGAAATATTTTCTCTAACTATAAAAATAAGTAGGCCTACTTTGTTCAAACAAGTACCTATGGGTGTACTACTGTCTGTTTTGTAGAACAACAGGATACCACCTGATTAAAAGTTATGTACTGCAAAAATCTATATGTATGGTCACCCAACCTATAGGACATAGCATGGCTTGAGTCTTTTAATTCGTGTCACTAGTCTAATTAGAATTAAAATTATATGGTAGGGTGGGAATATTTGAGTCATTTAAAATATAATCACAATTTTAAAGCTTAAAGTGGGTGATAAAATAAGTTTAAAAATATATTTGTCTATTTAATCATATCTTCTGAACTACAATCATAAAAAACTATCTTTTTTTTTAAAATCGAAAATATTTTTCAAAATTCTTATATTATGTGCATCAGTCATTTTTTATAAATGTGGTATTATTTGTATCAGGTATGGGGTGATCTTTGAGTCATGTTCTTATTTTATTATTTTATAATTATTATGAATATTTCAAAATTGTACTTTTACAAATTTAAACTACATTCATTTAGACTTGAACAATTAATCTATCAAGGAGCTAAATTTATTCAATTTATATATATTTTCTAAATAGCCCTGAAAGTTTTGCCAAGCTAATAGGAAGTGGCTCGAAGCACGGGGCCGTGTCACATAGGTTGGCCAACGTGCTACCGACATTTTTCCCAACGCCATGTGTTTCTCGCTTCACCTGTGACCCATAATGAATATGTATTAATGAATATATTAATACATTATAGTAGGCGTCAGACACGCCACTTTTTATTTGTCTTTACGTGAATGTGGTTTGGGTGGTCTTAATTTCATATTTTATTCGTATGCAGAATTAACTAGATAACGGAAGAAAGCTAATTTATATTTTTAGGGTGTGTGTTTCCTTCATACTACACATGGTAACAATGACTTTGAAACAACTCTTAATTAGTAGTCTTGAGTACCACTTTGGTCGTTCCGACCTCAATTAACTCTTCTTTCTTTGCCAGAGTATTCTGACCGTGCCATAATGATGCGTAGTGGACTCCTAAACTAAAGTTACATATTCTTTCAAGGTATCCCAACAAAAAAAACGTTCACTGGAACTGTGTACATGTTTAGTGAATGTCTTAATGGTGAGAATCACTATTAAATGCGCACTTTATAAATATAGTTTTATGTTTTTAAAAAAAAACTTCATAAAATCTATCACTGCTTTATGAACATTTCTATGAATATACTAAACAAAATTAATAATATTTCAAATATTATAATGTAACCATAAAAATATGTATGAGTGGTATTATCAGGCGTTTCCTTCATGCGCGAATTATTCACAAATTGTCGAGAATGAAAACATTAGGAGTATAATTGAATGAAATATCTATTATTTATGCAATGACATACCAAGCCTCAGATTCAGTTCTCAAATCTCTTTTTAGTTTGTTAAGGTTCAAACATGAATTTTGATAAATTAGGGATAATGAAAGAATCTGTCACCTTAGGTGAGTGGGTAGCGTGTCTGTTTACCGAGATAAGGGTTTCTGATTTGATTCCTGGTTTCAACGAAAAATATATAATTGGTGAAATGTGGGTTTACCCTTTCACAGTGATTAATTAACGACCGGGGACTGTATGTAGTGCATGTCCTAGTATTAAATCAGTCTATAAGGCATATGAAGCTACAACAGGCCTAGGAAGCCGGTTTATGGAGACAGGCTTGAAATAGTAATGGATGTAAAAAGCTTAATTATTATACTCAACCATTATTCAAAATTTGCATTTATGAATTTTATGGAACATACCACAATATAAAATATATTAATGTTGAGTTTAAATAAAAGTTAAAGTAAAGCAATGAAAAAACAAAATAGAAAAAATATGTTCCCAGCTTTAGGTTTTGTGAACTAACAATTTGTCGAACAATTCATAACAATTAACTTAAGTTAATAACATTTGGTTCTCCATATGGCCGATAGATTATTCACCTATAGTTCATGTAGGGTGCCCATTTTAAATAGTAGTATTTTGTGATATTTTGTTTATTATTTAGCCTGTGATATGAGGCCGAGTAATTGGTTCATTTCTATAGACACTGGCAGGATTGATTTTTTCCGTTGTTTTGGATGAGTTTTTGTGTGAAAACGATAGAAAATTGTTCATACCTAAGACAATGTTGCTAAAACCGATTTCGATGTCTTAGAAATCACGTGTGTAGGTGAAGATTAATTTAAAATACTGAAGAATTAAAGTGAACCAGTTCCCAAAAATTTATTTCTAATTTAATAAAGCAAAGTAAACTAGGACGGCAAGCAAACCAATTACCCCCCACAATATGTTTGTCAGTAATTTTAGTACTTAAAAAACTAATGCTTAAAAGTTTTTAAAGATTATTACAAAGTTTCTGAAAAGCTATATACTTACAAAAACACAAACCACTTACAAAAAGGTTTTAGCAACATTTTTTCGTCCAGTTTAAAATACCTCTATTACAAGTTTACTAGTTTTAAAGCTATTAGTATTGTAATTAATATGCCCCGTGCCATTTTCTCAACCCCTTCCCCTTATAATGTCACTGAAAATATATATCTGTATACAATTATATGGGATATTGTTTTCCATATATATATATATGACTTATTTATTTCCATCTGGTATCAATAAATTTGATCAGAGAAGTATTTATGGAGAGAGCCTGTATCATTTTCGTTAATCCTTTCGTAAGTGTTTACAGTGATAATTAATGTTAGCGAGAAACTTTGTACGCTACGACGCAAAGGCCTTAGAAAGAAAAAAATAGTGATTAGCCCATAATGTAAAGGCGGGCTCAAAGAGAGAGTAAAAATGTTTGCACATTGGATTCTTCTATAACAAAGGTGGGTAGCATATTTTTCAAAGTAGCCACAGTTGTTGCAATTGAGAAGTGAAAATTTTCACACAATGCAAAAATTGAGCAATTATATTGCTAAAAATTGAAAATAACCCACTCTGTTAGAACAAGATTATTCAAAACATGTGAGAGATGGCAAACTCCAAATCACTACAAGTTTATGGCCAATTTGCCAAATGGAGTGATTGGCAACAGGATTGCCCACACTGGTACTAGAAGCTAGGTTTTAAGGCCGTAGGAAATATTGAAAAGCTTAGCTAAGCTTTTGTGCGAGTTGTAAAAATGTTATTTATTTATTTATATTTTTAAATAAAAATAATACATACATTAAACTATAATTACATTTTTAATATATACCTACATTAGGATAGTAAGGGTCAGTCAAAGTTAAGTGAGTCAAGGTGTATAGAGGGGATAAAAACTTGAATTTTAATTTTTGAGGGATTTTAACACCACGTTTAGGTTGTATTTATATGTACTAATTACGTTAATCTGGTATGGTTAAGTAAGGTTGAATTTAAATGAATTATACCAGTATTTGTGTGGTGTCATAGTGGAAGATCATTAAATAAAAACAACCTCAGTACAACTTACCGGGATTCGAAACTCAATCTCCCCGGATATTGCGAGAGTGATTCCTAAGACCATTCTACCACCACACCGAAATGTTTTTACTAATTAATTATATTTTTAGGGATGAAAATTAACGTGTTGATACACGGCCTGAATATACATAGCATGCTTAGCTAAAAACATTGGTGGGGCCTAGTGGTTCCAGCACATCTGATACAAAGTAAACGTTAAACAGTCAATAAACTGACATTCAAACAAAAAAAAAAATCCAAGATGTATGTTTTGAACCAACTCCTGGTTCAATAAATAGCCCACTGTTTACAGGAGCTCAGCCTTTCAATGAGTTGTGATTAGTACATAGACATTGTTTGAACATGGCCTTTAGATAGAATGAGTGGGTTGGTCACGTGGTGGTATGGGGTGTAGGGGCAGGGTGTGTATTTAGGAGGTGTAGGGGTCATGTAGTATAGAGAGGGTGGGTGAGATAGAGTGGAGGGGGTGGCAGGGTGGGGGGAGTAAACCGGGGCTCGGAAGTTGGAATCGGAAGTTCAAATGTTTACTGTTGGTATGATACGCAGTGGAGTGTGAAAGGGCATGGTAATTTATGCAGTCGCAAATAATATTAACAATCACTCTATAGTATGCGTTTCTAGTGTCCTGGCAAGCACATACATCAATACATCTCCTGATATCCATATACAGACATGGAGGAATACATTGTTCTGAAATGGCACCACAGAACACGATGAATTGAGAGAAATTACTAAAAACTATAAATAAATACACACTATGTATGTACTATGCTTTTGTTAAACATATTTAAATAAATAATATATATTTTTCGTTTGCTTAAGGTTCAATGATTCTCAAATTTTTGTTAATTTTAATGATAAAGATTGAAATAAATATTTTAGTTTTGAATATTCAACTATTTTATGGTTTAATATTTTAAAAAAACAAATTTATTTGGTGTTGTATAATAAATGGAATCCGTTAAAGTTTTGAAAATACTATTTAATAGTATTTTTAAAACTTTTACGTATCACATTTATTATTGTTTATTCCTTCTTTTAAACAGAAAATATGGAATTACATGGTTAATTTATTTAATACACTAGGAATAGGTGGTGTTACTCTATAATAATATAAATAATTTGAATACATTTTATAGATCTTTTTATTTCAGTAATTATGTAATCTATGCATTCATGTTTTAAACAAATAATTTATATCAGTGGTTTATTAACTGCTTATTTAAAAACACCCAAACACGGCAATTGTGGAATAGTATTATATTATTCACAAAGCTACCCAAAATAATAGTTATATTTCCCATTCGGGTTGTACGCACAATTTCAATTGATGATATTTGTTTTAAGTAATGACACATTAAGTCCCATAAATGACTTCCTAAATGTAAGTTTATAAATATCTTTTTAAATAAATATATAGAAAATAGATAAAATATTTTAAAAAAATCATTAATACAAAATATAAAACTCAATTATTTGTATAAGTATATTAACATAGAATATATACAGTACAAATAATATAGAACTAGAAAAATCTCTAGTATAGTCACTGCTGCTGATATAATTTAGCTTTGAATATTAAAACAAATATTTTATATGCCATCTTCCGAAAAATAAAACCAAGATATTAAGTCCTAAATTAAATATTCTTAAATTGGGACAGCTAGTTTCATTTTATTTAATATTATTTAAATATTTTAACTACTGGTAAACCTATGTATAGAATAGCTAATCACATTCATACTTAGTATAAAATATTACATATATAACATATTATAATACCCTTTTAAATAATATAATTTTGGGTAAGCTAAGCTAACATAAATGATTACATATAATTCTCATAACTTCAACTTTGTGATGTCTTAATACTAATAATAATATTCATGTGATGCTTACCGGTATTGATTTTAGAGAATTCAAATAATACAGAATTGATTAATACATATTTTAAAAACCCTGTCTTAGCACCCATCTGGGTTGTTTGGATTTGTATTAATTATGCTAATGTGTTAGGGATAAATATCGTTAAATTTAGTGAAATTGTACCCCAATTTGTGGGCAAGAAGAGTGGAAAGCCATTTAGGAAAAAACACCCTCAAATCATCCGGCCGGGATTCAACGCCAATCGCCGCGTCAATAGCAATCTGGTATTTTGCGAGAGTGACGCTCTGGCCCATTTGGCCATCGAAGAAGGTATTAATAAAATAAAGATATTATAAGAGGAAAATATTTTTTTTTACTTCTAGTTATTATTTCTTATAGGCTGTTGAAAAATGTTTATTTTTTCTAAAAAATATATATAAATTGGACTTATTTGTGTTCTAATTATTTGAAAACCATAAGTTATTTTTTACATATGTTGGTATGTGTGCACCGCAGGTTAATACCCAGGCAGTATATCCATATTTTTACACTATCTAGGTGGGAATGATAAATGTAAAATTTAAATAAATTATTTTTTCTTTTTTGATTAATGGAACAAATTTAACAATTTAGGTAGATTTATCCTCTGTAAATACAGAAATATTCAAACACTGACCTCCCAGTCCAAAGCATTTCTGTCTATTTGGAGAGCACCGCCGTAAGCCATGTGAACACCGATGTGGAGTTCTTATGTCTAAAACATATAACTCGGAGTTTATTGAAAGATAAATAATATCTACTCCCCAAAATATATGCTAAAAAAGCACATTTCTAAGAAGGGAGAAAATCTTTTTATTATGTTCTAATTATTTTGTATATATTAACATTAATTCTTAAGAGCTGTGAAACCCTCAAACATTTTTTATGCATGTTTTATATTTATTTAGTACTATACATGGACTACTGTCCAATAAAGTTAGCTATATTACCAAACTAAATAAATGGTACTGTACACATCATAGCCTTTACACTCTTTTTTTCTTATAAAAGAGACATTTTGTAAAAACTCACTAAATTCGTGAACATAATAAATATACACTGTTGCAGAGTCCATACATCAAAAATAATAAATGTATTAATATACATTGTAACAGAAACATTGATTAGAGAGAAGCATCTCTGTCCACCAAAGAACATAAATTTAATTTCATATTTCAAAATACTCCATAAAAATATTTATGTTTGCTTACACCTCAGAAACTATTGATTTTCTAAAAATTCATTCAAAATTAAAATATTTTAATTTTAACTGATACTACAACTTTACACAAATAAGTTAATTCGATTCTCAAATAGTTGCAAATATATTATCAAAATTGGAAAACCACGCTTATATAAGGTGCCCTTAAATTCATTTTCATGGAAATATAATCCCTGTAATTTAGTTTTTAATGTTTAACAATGTCAAGATACACAATTTAATAAAAATTATTTGAGGGGATTTTGAGAAAATCAATTTTAACTAATTTTGTTATTCAGTAAAGTACCCTTAATTTTAGCGCTTGATGTCTAATTCCAAAAAACACCTTGGGGGAACCCTTGATACCAAGTACTAGCCCAATTGGTAAAATGTTTTCGGGTCCAGTCCAAGGTTCAGACAGATATACGGCATAGCAAAGATCAGTTTTTTTGTTTCAGGTGGTAATATAACGTCGACATTTATAAAGATCTCGTGTTCGATTTTTTTGAACAATCACAATAATTCTCTTTTAGATGGGTCGAGGGAAATTAAAAGGGGTATTTTCTATAAATTAATTTGTATTCAACATGGCAGATAATAGCAAAACTCTATTGTATTGCACCATTATCGGCTGAATATTTGATACTAGGGATGTGTAATTATTATTAGCACCGCGTCCTACTATCCGTTCGGTTTAAACGCACTTACGCTAATGTGTAATGGTAGGGTGATTGTGAGATGAAATGGAGGACCTACAGCTTAACGTGGGATCCGAACCACGGTGGAGGCCTGGCATTCCACACATTCACAAGATGTCTTGTCAGAGGTGAAGGAAGGGTTTGGTAGTCAGATAAATCTGTGCCGAGACCGAGGATTGAACCCCGGCCGCCAGCATAAAAGTCTGACACCTTACTCCTAGACCGCCAGGTCACCTACTAGGGATGTGGTATTGAAAGAAAAGTATCGATACTGTACTCATCAAAAGTATCGGAAGAAAAATATCAATACCGTCCTGTGATCATAATGAAAAATAGTGAATCCCATTAAAAAAAATTAAAGTGACCTTATCATCACTTTATAAACGCCACCCAAGGTAATACCAGCCCTACAACCTTACTCCCCCCTTAGAACCAAACAACTTTTGTTTAAAACATTTTTTTCTCTGCAATTCGCTGTCTTAGAGATATTTTGGTGGAATGTTTACAAATGAACACTCGGTATATACCCTGAATTTGGAAGTAAAAACAGTATCTGATAGTTACTAAGGTCTTAAACCATTTTAACATATTCATCCTACATAAAGTTATGCTATCTGCACTTGTCACTTTTATCAATATTATCAACACCTATAGAATAACACAAATAATATATTAAGATTTTATCTATTTTGGTTGCAAAGAAATGTGTTCAAATTTTCTAGACTATTCTTCCAACCAAAATCAGACTATAGGTATATAATATACAGCTTAAAGAGAGAGAGAGGTTCAGAAACTACTAGCCAACTCAAAGGGGCAAAGGTAGGACTACAGCTTATATGGTTGCAAGTACAACTCAGAGAAATAAATATATTGTTAGAAAGGGTACAAGTACTGCTGTGTTAGATAAATAGTAATTTTTAATTGATGACCATAAAGTAAGCAACCAAGTCGAATTATCTTTAATAGGAAACTATTTGAAATGAAAATGCTCGACAGAAAGCAGGAGTGATATAGGTATTGAAGAAGATGGAGGCTGCCCAGTTGAGATGGTTAGGACAGTTGAGAGGATGGAAGGGGAATGAGTTGTTTTGGAGTGTTGAAGATGGGAGCCTGGAGGAAAGAGACCAAGAGGAAGACCAAGGAAGAGGTGGAGAGATGGGGTGTATGAATTGGTTAGGAGGGAAGAGATACCAAACATTCGGCAGTTGAGAGAGGTTGGGGCAATGATTGACAGACTGAACTGGAGGAGGATGCTGGTTCCACTGACAGGTGCAGACCTAACCGGGAGATTAAGAAGAAGAACGGTACCATAATTCATTGTTTTTTAAACTGAGTTATTTGGCAGTATGTTCTTGTTTCTTCTATAGATTTTATGGAGGTTCCACGTATATTTCATTACCTCAATTATTCGCGTGTTTAACAAAATCAAGATTATTCTTGTCAAAAATATATTGACAATACTTGAGTTACGATGTAGTATGTTATTTCAAAATCAGTAAGCTTATTTCTCTTTCAGGGATTAAAATGTTAAGACATGTGACTATACAGTATAAAAGAACATAATAACTTAGCCCACCATTATATTTATAGCTTAATATTATACTCTTTTACTTTAAGAGTTAAGCATAGTGTAACATGTTTTGACATCATTCCAACAATATAACCTGTTAGCATCAAATATCATAAATAAAAAACCAGTATTAATATAACCTTTCAAATACCAATATAAGCAGTATTAAGTCCTTAAATGCTGTTTATTTAGATTCAGATCTGAAGGCATTAAATATACTGTATTCCTTAATATTTGGGAAATTTACTTAATAAGTAAAATTCTTACCTAAAATGTATGAAGTTATATCTCAATTATATTTGCTTAAAAAAACAACACTTATAATTAACGGAATCCTGCATCTGAAAATTCCAATCGAAATGGGGTCGAAATATAAAATATATATTTTTAAGTGTTAGCTCCATACCTTACTACCCCAAAGATATATACGTATGTTTTTTATATCACCACTTCTTACTGCCTGTTAAGGCTATAATACACTTATACGATAATTACTCTAGAGGGTAGGGATGTGGAGAGAAGCA
The DNA here is from genome assembly GCA_901482245.1 of Timema douglasi. Lineage (NCBI taxonomy): Eukaryota > Metazoa > Arthropoda > Insecta > Phasmatodea > Timematidae > Timema > Timema douglasi. The sequence continues at coordinate 259,985 of CABEEJ010000044.1, forward strand.
TTTTAGAGGTAATCTACCAGCATTTGCGTAAAAGGAGAGTAGGAAATAACTTAGGAAAACCCACCCTTGTTAGACCCGACCAGGACTTGAACCCCAAACTCTATCTCTTCAGCAGTCCATGCATTTATTAAAATAGTGTATTAATAATAAGGAATTTGGAGGAAATGTATAAGCATTTTCATGAAGGTAGCGTGGTAAGTATTTTAGTAGATCCCGTACGAAATTAATCCCTGGCCTCTTCAAAATCGGTAAACTGGACTGTACGAACTTAACGTTTAGTTAATGTATACAACTATGGGGATAAGATAATCATTTATAAATAAATAATAGTTTAAATATAAATCAATTAAATTGACAGAGATATCTAAAAAATACTAGGTTATTAAAATGTGGTTTACCATTTCAAAATTGTTTTCACGCAAAAATGTAAATGAAAGTTATCAACATGTCCTTAAAAGATTAAAAAAACTTAGATTTTGATTTTTATATATTAGAAAAATCATGGGAAGGTGAAACTAACTCAGTCCAAACGGGGTTTAATTTGAAATGTTGCACTTTTGAGATTAAAGTAAATAGTTATCAACATATAACAAGGCTTCCTGTAGTAAATATGTAACAACATTCAAAAGGGTTACAACAATATCTTTTAAGAAAATTGAGAAATATTTTAGTGAGGTTGGTGTCACAGAACTAACCTTTTTTTAAGGAATAGTGAGATTTTAGGATATGTCTCTAAGTAGACGGTGCACTTAAGTTCCATGGAAATTAAAACATATCTACTGAATTTGTAGACATTCAATCTCGAGAACTGAACCTCTCATTTCAGCATGAATTTATTAATTTCCAATTAATTTTGAAGCAAAGTTTGAATCAACTGCTTCAACAGTTTTCGGAAAGGAATGAAAGCTGTAACACTTTCGTTATGGTTCCATTACTAGTCGTTATAAAACATTTCGTTATTTTCACTCTAAATTATGCGATTTCCGTTGTTATTTTTTTTTTTCTTTGTCGAGCTTCCCTTTCTATGCCAACGATTCCAATCTTTCCTTCCAAACAACGCCACGATATAATTACACCATATATATATTTTAATGAATGATAATATATGATAATTTTATTCTCCCATCTTCTCTCTCTCTCTCTCTCTGCATGGTTATCCTGTGCTTGTGTACTCTCGAATTTCAGAGGGCAAGTGCAGTAGCATTAGAACTCAACAAGAGAGAAATATATTAGGATTAATAATTAATTTTGGATGAGCAATATTTAACTCCAATATTATGTAAAGGAGCAATTCATTTTCATTGGATGACAAAAACCGATTTTGTCAATTAGAGATTTACTATATGGCTCTGACAACTTAGAACCGAAGTTTAACAACGCCCTTATATAATAAGGTAAGTGTAGTAGGAATAGATTAGCAGAAGTTTTCCTGAAATTTAAAGGACATAAAATACAGATATTTGATAGTTTTATTTTTTCCCTAATGGTGCAGAACAAAGATATTATTTGAGTGGGGGACTTTGCGTTTATAAATATCTCCTTGAAGGGATAACAAATTAATCACTCTATATGATTGTGGGTTTAGGGTTGAATTGGTTACGCTAAGTAAAGTTATTTTATGGAAAATAGGTTGTTATAACTCGTGCCTAGGAAATGCCTATTAAACAGTAGAGTTCATTGAATACAAGTTCAACCCATTTTTTGCTAAACTTAATACTATGTGATAATTTTCAATTAATATTATAGTGAGATCAATATTGTAAAAAAAAATATTGTTTCATTTATTTGGGATCTTGAACGTGCACGAAATGAACCGACTTATTATATCAGCACACGAGAGTTTCTTTGAGCGTGATCGAAAGGGCCTACTCTTTGGCAGGAAATATATTTTCACAAACGACATGGGACCGAAGGCTTTACTTCTTTGAAGGAAGTTGTGCCACGGATTATTATCGCTAAAGAAAAATTAGTCTACCCCAGCTGGGTTCGAAACACGATCATCAGTTTCTGACGTGAGCATTTTACTCTAAGACCACTGAGGAAAACTTATTTTGTATTTAAATTTGTTATAAAATAATAAAAATAAATATATTATCAAATAGAGATATATGTTTAATATGTATGATATATAAATAATACATATATATAATATATAATTTATTGTATATATATTTTATGTACCTAATATATAATATGTAGATATATTATATAGTATATATCGTTTATATAATATATATAATAAATAATTTATAGAGCATCGATAATATATTATATATATCTTATAAAATATCATATATATATATATATATAGTATTTTAGAATTTCAAAAATAATTATATTTTTTAACATATTATGAATATATTATAAAAATATTTATTATATATTTTATATTATATTATGTATATATGGATTCTCTAGTAAAACAAAATAATTAAGTCTACATTCGTAATATAGTTTAACCAGGCCAAAAGAAATAAATTATTTTGTATACAGAAGACTCTCGTTAATCTGGCATTTATGGTATCGAGGGTTTGTAGGATTAGCAAAAATTCCGGATTACTCAAAATACACGTAATAATTAAGGCTGTTTAACAATGTTAGGTCAATTACTTGTATAAAATTACTACAGCATAGTACATTTTAACTGCCAAGGAAATGTACTCTTCATTGTCTTGATTCATCTCACGTCGTGTTGATGAAACTAAAGTTATCACGTTTTCAACTTCGTTTCCAATGCCTGTTGGATCTTCTTGGTGAGTGGCCTCTTCCTAAGGCGTCTGCGCAGCCTGGTTTCTATCTTCATCTTTCTTCTTAGGAAGAAGCGGGTTTGTAGGCCATAGATTTTACCAAGAATTCACAATTCTAGAGAAAGTAATTAATTCCAGGCATAAGCTGAATTCAGGACACTATTTTTTATGTTAATATACTACAAGATTGCTGTGATATCACTATCAGGTATGATCACAATGTCCATAAAAAGGAACTTTTTAAAATGCAATTTCAAAATTTTTAATACGTTTTGATCTAACGTCTGTAACAAAGAAGTTGTGTTTTTTGATAAAACATAAACACGATGAAAAAATACTTCTTTTCAACCAGTAGCTTCTTTTCGTGTTCAGGATACCCTGGAGCATTGTCCAATACCAGCAACGCCTTTAAAGGCATCTTTAAGACAGCACGAAGTTGTCAAAATACAACGGACAAAAAACCTTCCAACAAACTCATGCACGAGGTTGGTCATTGTAAGTCACCGTTAATGTTTCAATTTTTATGTTTGTCAATGGACGAAGTTTCTTAGATTTACCTAAGACAAGCAGTTTTAATTTAAGTTCACTCGAATCGTTTGTATTTACCATAAGGTTTTACCGTTCCTTTGTAACTTTTCTTCCCGGAGCAGTGTCTTAGCCTTTTGTCACGAATGTTTTAAAACGTAGCTGCTGCCAGTTAGGACCGGTCTTATCGGCGTTATATTCTTTGCCTGGTCTTTAATTTCGTTTTCAAGAGTATAAATGAAGTTAGGAACCTTAAACACGTTGGCTGATAATTTTTCGTCTCTCATTTGTAAGAATCGTATGTCACATCTGTTTTTGAAATGGCATAGCCACCCATCACTTGATGGATTTTTTTATTTCCTTATATTTCTTTTAAAATTCCTCAAAAAATAAGAGCGAGTCCTTTTCTTTGTTTATAAGACTACGTGTTTAACGTGTACTCCACTCGTGAATTATCGCCTGTTTTAAGTGTTTTTCAGTCCTTCGTCTCATTTACAACCGACTTCATAAAACATTAAATTTTATATATTTGTTGAACAAGCACATGGATGGTAGAGCAGTCATTTCAATAGATTTTAATTGATGCAGTTGGGGTATCGCCACGTTCGTACTGTTTAATTTAGTCCCACTTATCATTTAAGGTTAGATTTGTGTCGTTGAGTTTTATAGAATATGATGATGATTCAATTTTAACTAAAAAGCACTAATACTCACTAAATTTAACAGAAGGGCACTTAATTATGACAAAGAAAACAAGACGCAACTGTTCAGTGAAACAATGTATGCTGTACTGAGACCACGTGTCATCAACAAACTATCTCCTTCTCCCTCGCACTCCAGTTCAAGTTGTGAAAAGTTATGGCCACACAAATCAAAGACTCTCGCGGGCGGTGCGTAGGATTACAAGAGGTGTCGGACTGACGAGCGTGGGTGTAACGCGAGTCTACTGTATTTAGTAAAATATTGTATAAAAGGTTTATATATATATATATATATATATATAAATGTATTGATTATATTCATTGAGGGAATAGAGTTCTTACAGATAATTATAAGAAGGTGGCTTCAAACATAGGTTGTAAGTTACATTTTATTTCGTTTAGTAAATATTTACATACTTACAATGTAATCATTCTTATTGTTTTTAAATATTTAGTAAAATAAACATATTCTAGTTAAGTATTACTATATAAATGTGTTAGTAAACCCCATACAAATTCAAAAATTACTTGGACACATACCTATGGCATTTAACCATTACATACTGATGAGTATTTTACTATTGAACTTTAAAGGGAAGTCATGGTTATTAATGAACATAATTAACATGTGACCGACTTTACTACCAAGAATTATTGTGGAATAATGATAATATATTTTTGTTTTGTCCATGTATTATAGTATTAATCTGCCCTTAATTGTAAAAATATTATCAATAACATTTTCAAAAGCAATTTGAGGTTGGCATATTCACTTTAATCACATATCTCAGTTTGAAATAATTATACACAAGACATAAACCATCTGTTTGTACTGAGGAAAATCTGGTTCATTTTTGTCACGCTAAATTATAAAATAATGGTTATATCAGTTTAACAAAAAAAATCTTTTACCGCCTAAATATAACATTTAAAAAAAATCTTTTATTAAACTGTTAGTTTAGTCATAATGTTTGGGGAAACTCAAGGGAACAGATCTTTATTATGATAGGGGTATACAATACATAGACTTTCAACTCCGTATATATATATATATAGAGAGAGAGAGAGAGAGAGAGATAGAAAAAGAAAGTTGAAGGTGTTTTTTTTTTCTAAATGCGTGCTTAGTTCTTTATATGAATCTTTTTATTTTAAATGTATATCTAAATACTTATCAAATTCATGTTGTTTTGATTATTTATTTAGTTATTTTGGTTAAAAAAAATTGAAATGCATTTATATATCTCCTTAATATAAAGTTATTTGCAATGGCTATTTAACTCCTTATTCCTTATTCATAGCAATAATTTTATTTTAACGTTAACTTGAATGGCGAGTCATGAATAAATGGTATCCCATAAAAAGTGGGAGTGAATGTTAAACTATGAATAGCCGTCAATAAAAAAGGTTTTCTTTTTTAAAGCAAATATTAAAGTTATTTTATATGGTTTTTTTCTGATACATTTTATTAACCGTTCAGACCCTAGGTATTCTAATTGTGATAATAGGATAGTGATGAAAAAGTACTGTTTTAATTATTGTTATTATTATTATTAGCACCGCGTCTTTTACTATCCGTTCGGGTTATACGCACTTACGCTAATGTGTAGTGGTAGGGTGATTGTGAGATGAAATGGAGGACCTACAGTTTAACGTGGGATCCGAACCACCGTGGAGGCCAGGCATTCCCCACATTCACAAGTTGTGCTTAATACACGTCTTGTCAGAGGTGAAGGAAGGGTTTGGCAATCAGATAAATCTGTGCCGGGACCGAGGATTGAGCCCTTGACCCCCAGCACAGAAATCTGACACCTTACCCCTAGACCACCAGGTCACCTCTGCTATTTGAAGAAAATATACCCGTATTTCAAGAAGGGATAGTGGGGAAATAATTTAGGATGAAAAACCACCCGCATTGCCCTTGTTCGGAACTTGAACTCTGACCTTTCCGATAGCTGGAAACCAAGTTAGATGATCTTGAAATTTAGTCCTTGTGTCCACTTATGTGAGCTATATAGGTTTTAAGTGAACACAAATATAAAGGGTTAGTTTGAACATAATCCATGAGATTACTTAAAAATGTTTCAATACGAGGTTGAAAGGACGACCAGAATAAACTAAAATTAGACAAGACAGGAGTATGATGAATGGCGATGAAAAGGGATATAACATTAAAAAAAAAGTTTCTTAGCAATATAGTGCAAGAAAAAAGAACATAGGGAAATATCTGCATAAAAGATAGCTTTTTCTCCCTTTAGGACAGATTTGAGGAAGCTCCATCAATCTTTTTCTTACCCCCTTAAAAACCTTTCAAGTCTAAACATTTTCCTCTTTGGTAGTGTGTATGTTTTTCTCTTTGTTTTCTTTAGCACGTAGAGGCTTTGTTTCTTCCTGCTGAGTTTGAGCGCCAATCTGTCCAAGCCAGTGTTGGTACTACTGCGCAAATCTGTCCGGCGCAATGTTGGCCCTACTGGCATCTCAGCTCCTCCTTCGTTGCGAGCAAAGAATGATGGATTACAAATTCCCAAGCAAACAATATTTCAGGCGACTGACTCTTGGACTAGAAAGGAAGGATACAAATGAGAATTTGTTTGGGTCAAACGACCAAATAATATAATATTTCCTCAATACTAATATCGAGATACTTCCAAACATAAAATAATTCTGGTAGCAAGAAATAATGATTAGTATTACTGTCACTATCCTGAGATTTTTAGAAGAACTATATGTGATTCAAATATATTAAACTAGTTGGGTTTTTTCCTCAGGTTTTATTGAAACCTTGTTTTCCACGACGTCTTACTACCCTTCTATTCTTTACGAATGTAACTACCCTAGTAATATATGGATGAGGAAGGTAGAATAAATTTAAAGGAGATAGGATGGGAACAGATTTGTGAAAAAACACCATTAGTATATCCGACTAAGATTCGAAAAGCAAACATGTTTAATTTTTGTTCTCTAATTATTAATAACATTCCACTAATTGTTTAGTACAAACTATCGATTATAACTCTCTATAAAAAAAAAAGATCACGTAACTTGAACTATTTATATATGAAACTAGTTCTGAGTATTTGTTTACAAGTCAGACACTGTTTTTCTATCTCCATATTTTCAATTTAAGGCTAGAGTACTCTGGACAGTAGCTTGAAATATATCAAAGTCTACAATCAAGATTTCGTGTAGGTAGCCCTATATTAAAATAGACCAAGCAATAAAAGATTGGTTTTAAGTTGAATATGGTTGGGATTTTCTAGAAATTATTAAATTACTTTTTTCATTTTTTTAAATCGTGAAATGATTACAGTTTGATCTCGCGAAGCTGATGACGGAAGGTTGCGTGATAAGAGTCCAATAGCTGGACGCGTGCACGAACGGAATTAAGACCCAGTATTGTACAGTTAAGTCCCAAAAATTCTTTCTCACAAATACTCTACCAAAAAAAAATATTTTTTTTTTTCTATTTCAGGCTTAATGGACAAATCCACGGATATTTGAGTTAGATATTATTTTCAACCCTAAATATTATACTTATTAAAATATAATTTAAACAAAGTATTAATTTCTCAAATAATAATTAGATTAAATTCTTTTGCGTTTGCACATTGTGTTTTATTTTATGAACTGTTCTAATAGTAGAAAACAAACAACTATGCAAACAATCTTTAGTAAAATTTTAAAGTTGGCCTCCTTATTTGATAAGTAAAGTTTACAAGTTGGGCAGTAATTACTTGATAATTTATCAGGGCAGCATACAATATTTTTATTGAAATTTATTTCAACCATTAAAAAAATAAACGCAAAACGTTACAGCTTATCCAACCTGTTTACCCACAAAATGCCCATACATTTTGTAGTGATAATTACATTGGCTTGTTTGTTTCTTACATAAATGTGTTCATTATTTTTAACAAATATAGATTTGGTTAGAAAATAGCATACAATTTATACTTTATTAGAAACATCTGAATAAATATTGTTCATTTTATAAGACCCGCTATAGTAGTCTAATATTTTACTACAATATCCCAAAACTTTTTAAGTTTACGGTACACTCAACATGCCTAAATATTTGGCGGCACGTGGTTTGGTTTTGGGTACGCACCGTGGAAGCAGAAAATGGATTATACGAACCCAGTCAAACGGTTGTCAGGTAATCAGAATTAGAAAAGTATAAACTTTTTGTTCCTTAAGTAACTTCAAATGTTTTGTTGTTAAAGATTGATTTTTTTTTTTAACATTTGGAAACATTTAGTTTAAACCATTAGCAATTTGAGTAAGCCATAACCATAACTTCCCGTGAAATCTTTTAATTTTGTCAGATTTATTAAATATAATATTAAGTGCGAGTGAATAAGAATTATGGACGACGCATAACTGTCACTCGCTTCAATTTCATTCATGTTCTTACTAAACAACGATGCGTGGTGCTCTGAACTGTGAACGCACGGCACACTTAGCTCACATGTGTGGCACACCAGTGAGTAGGGATGTGGAAAAAGCATCGCTACTTTACTAATTTCGATATTTTACTTTTTATACTAGTAATTTTTTACGCTATACATTTTTTCCAATACTGTTTCTGATATAAGTACTCACACTTCGGTATCGGATCGGTATCGAAAGAAACAGTTTTTTCGTCATCTTCACTCATGATAGGATTAAATGTTTACTATGGTGGACTGTGGAGGAAGAACAAATGACACTATTTGTCAATTCTCTATAATTTTCTGTATGAAAATCAAGAAGCAACTCTTCCATTCAATCTCTTCTAGCTTATCATAATTAATAGATGCTCTTTCATTTTTATTTATCAATACAGCATGATGCTTGACCGGGCGACGGTGCGATAAATGTATGAAAAGTGTACTGAGTGATGTTTCCTCTCAAAAGGAATGTTGTGAAATCTGGGCTCAGCCAGCTCGCCTAACCTAGTCTAGCCTAACCAATAACTTTGATCAAATGGAAGTTGTTAGTGGATATTTCACCTACACCCTTTACTAATGTTTTGTTTGAAGAGTCTAATGTTTCTTGGATGAACTCACGCAGCTTAAGGGTGCCCCAAGCAAATGAAGTATAAAAGTGTATGTGTGTTTTTAAGCAGATGAAACAAGACAATATTCCATTATTCTAGTGATTGTCAATATTTAATCATTTATCTTGATGGAGTATATAAACGACAAATTTATTTTAAAAAATAGCACCTCCCAGAAGGGAATTATAGATTTTTTTTTAAGAAGTTTGTTGGAGAAAATGACTTTTTTTAATTTGTTTTAATGTATTAAAAACCATTATGATTTTTTGTCTTTGACTACATAAAAATACAATTATGATGCAAAAGTTGAAAATATTATTACTTTATAAAAAAAAGTTTTTCCAGATTAAAATTTAGATACCGATACTTACAGTTATCGATCATTATCTTTCGATACTAGTACGGTATCGATAATTTCCTTCCGATTCTTTTAATGAGTACAGTGTCGATTCTTTTCTTTCGATACCGCATCCCTTCGAGTGTGTCTATGGGCACACCGTTTGCTGAACATTGGTCTTTTATAAGGCATCGCTCTTGCAATTGGCTGGACCGCCTATGACGGGGAGATCGGTGTTAGAATCCCTGTCGGGTGAACTGAGGGTGTTTTTTCCAATTTTTTCCCCCTCTCCTTTCGCAAAAAACTGGGTACAATTCCTATAAAATTAGCGCAATTAATTGATACGCGTATAACCTTGGGGCACATGTGACGCGGTGATAATAAATAAGAATTAATTCGAATTCAGGAATATCGCCATATTTGTTGCTTTATACCAGGAATAAATAAATAATATTTAGCCCCACGTTTTACTACCCGCTGAGGTTATACGCTTAAGTAATAATTACTCTAATTGCTTAGGAATTGGGTAGGTTGAATATAGAGAAAGTGATCCAGTATTTGCGCGTGGATGGAGAGTGGAAAGCCATTTAGTAAAAAACCACCCCCAGTTCATTCGAGTGAGATTCGAACCTCGATATAACCATCCTCGACAGTCTAGATCAATACGGAATAAGTACGTTAGCCAACTACGCCACCGAAGCGGGTAGGTATAAACAAGCTGCCAGAATAATAAATATTATAAATACAAGGTTTCCAGTAATATAATAAGTGCTTCCTTTTTCCTGTTTGCACAAGAATCTGAATCCAAACGTGGTAAACGTTCGTCTTGCTTCATTGTAACAAGGCCACAACAAATATGTTGTACATTTTTATAAAACAGATCTGAAACAAAGGAATGATTTGTCAACATTATAATTATGATTTAAGTGTTAGAATTTAAAATGTTTCCTTGAAATATGAATATTATATCAAAACACATTTACAACTATTTAAATGTTTTATTAACAAATTGTTATAAACAATATTTAACTGATTTTTCAAACTATCAAAATAAAATAAATTATCATAGATACATGAATACTTGGATATTGTAATAATTAAATGATTTGATATTTTGTTAAGAATCATATAAATTAAAGATACAACAACAGTATCACAACGTGTGGCACGGATTAAGTTTTGTAATGAGTTGCTTAATTTTTTCATTGCATACCGTTATTTACATGTATGTATTCTGTTTTTAATGTTAATTACTGTATGCACATTATTTTTTGGTCGTTTTAAACTTTTCCTCAGTTGTGTACACAATCGAATTATATATATATATATTCATACATAAAATATGATATTTATAAATCAAATATTATATTTATAATCTAATAAAAAGACACACATTCATGTGTTTATTTCTTTTACTACTAGATTATAAGTAATTTTTGATATATGAATATAACCTTATTTGTTATCTATATAACTTATAACTTATATAATATATATAGTATGTATAGTATACAAAATATATATAATATATAGTATGTATAATATATATGAAATCATATATGTATATAACTTATATGTTCATGTATGTAATATCCATTTCTATGTATTAAACTTTAATGTAATACATATATAAATATATAATGTATAGTAAAGAATGTTATGTATGTAGTGTATGTATACATGTTATATATATATATATATAATAGATATATTTGTTATAATACATAATCTTTGTATGCAATATAAATATAAATAATATATATATGTAATATATGAATATGTAATGTGGATTAATATGGATAATATATATTTATGTAATATACATATAGGCCTATTTATAATATATGTATGTAATGTACATATATGGGTGTGTAATATATATATATATATATATACATGACATATGTATTCTGTATAGGCCTATTATATATATTTAATGTATTAAACGTCTATAATATGATTAATATGCGTAGCCTATTTAATACATAAAATATATATATAATATCCATACATAATTAAATATATATATATAGAGAGAACGAGAGAGAAAATGAAAGTAGAAGGTCTAAGGTAAAGAGTGAGAGAAATCAAAACATGTTTAAATGTTTTTCTACTGGGATTTTAACAAAAATTATGTTTATTGATTAAATAACCTACACTCTTTATTCATAAACAAACTAACTTTTGTATTCATTCAACAGAAGGCTCACTCAAAAATTTTTTAAATAACGATATAAATTTAATTTCTAAAATCGTTGCAGATATGATAGGTTGAATTGAACATCGATTATTATTGTTAGGCATGTAGATTGGTTTTAAGTCATAGTTTCTAAATTATAATGATAGACCATATGATTTAAAATGACATAAGACGTACATAAAGCTTTCAAGTAGGCTATATAAATCTAGATCTTAATAATCTTAATCAACATATATAAACATGAAATTATTTAATAAAACTTAGCATAACATAATCTAACAGAATAATTAAATTATCTTAGTACTTGACTTGGAGTGGGGTTGCCTTAAATTATTTAACAAGGTTTAAATTAATTATAGATTTATACTCAACATAAATTAATTGAAATTAGCTATATTAGTTTATCTCTGACCAACAAAATAATCACCCGCTTCAGTGATTCCATGGTCTAAGGAGCTACTCTTGCAATAAAATAGACTGCCAAAGATAGGGAGATCGGAGTTCAATCCTATTCGGGTTTACTGATGGTAGTTATCCCTAAAGAGTTTTCCACTCTCATTCCACCCAAATGCAGGTACACTTCTTCTAAGCCTTCCAACCTTCCTAATCCCTAACATATTAATGTAATTAGTATATAGACGTATAATCCAAAAGGGTATAAAGACGCGGTGTTAAAAAAAAAAGAAATAGCTCCTCTAGTTGAATTAATCTGAACACTACTTATATATTATATTTCTTAATTATTCTATGTTATAACTTAAAAAAAAAACTTGAAAGTCCATGGTCACACTTATAAAAGTAAGCTTCTCATCTCTATCTTGAGCTAGTATGATCCAGTCCACCTCATTATACCATATCTATATCGGGTATAATCTAATATATCCTCATACCTGCGTCTAAATCTTCCCAATCGTCTCTTCCAATTGGGTTTGCCAGAAAATACCCTGAACACGGTTCTAGAATATCCCATTATAGCAGCACGTCCTGCCCACCGTAAACTACGAGACTTGATTATTCTAAAAATGGCTTGCAATGAATAAATTTTAGGTAGCTCTTCATCATGTAACCTACTCCACACCCCAGTATCTTCATCCATTTTTGGACCGAATACCTTCTTAAGCATCTGGTTTCCTAACAACCTTAATTTTTTCTCTCTATGTAAGGTAAGTGACCACATTTCACACATATAGAGAACAACCAGTAGCATTATTCCTTTGTATGTTCTGAGTTTTGCATTCCTTGAAATCAGTTAATATGTCAACAACTCACTGACCGAGTAATTTCATACATATCCCTACTGTATTATTTTCCTAATTTCCAGTCTAATATCGTTATTTATAGCTAAGATTGTTCACAAATATTTAAATTCACTAACAGTGTTGAATGATATGTTTTTCGCAGTAATTTCTTATATTTATGTTAGACACAAGAAATTATCCCATATCAAATTGGGACTTCATGAAATATATATTTAATCATAAGCTTACCAAGTTAAACAAAAATAGATCTTTATTAATAAAACCTAACTTTATGCTTGACTTCCGAGGAATTTAGCAACTGGGGGAAACATTTGGCCAGAATATAACTTATCATAATTCTTTATTACACATTCAAATATTGGTATAATTGATTTTAAGGATTAATCTTATTAAATAATAAAGTATTCCTAAATTTATATTAAAGCAACTAGGTATCATTATTTTAAATAAATGTTAGTTTTGCAATTCGTTACACACCACTGCTCAAAGAGCCCTTTTTAGATTTTCTTTCCAATGTTTTGTGGGGAATTGCGTGAATTTGGAAGGCAGTATGATCGTAATTTGACATGCTCTCCAGCCTTTGCTTTGTACAAATTACAGCTACAAAACACAAGGTGTGTTTGTTTTTGTTTCATTTCACCGTGTTTTACCTTCATGAATCAACAAAAGAAAGCAAACCTAGCTAAAACAAAATAAAGCAACACTTTTACATGAAAACAGTTTCACCTTGGTATTACACAGTATGGTTCACTTTTAGTTACATGATCACAAACAAGAGAAAAAATAGAAAAGAAAATAAACAGTAGATTTATTTGAAAAATTATTTGTTTTAAGTGTATTATTACTAGCGTTTATAGGTACGTAGACTCAATTAGGTCATAAGCGCCTTATTTTAAGTGTATGTTTGGATATTTACGTATTGTTTTTGTCTTATGTATATATATTTATATATGAATATGCGACAAATGGTACCAGTGACATTTCGTATCACTCAGGGGACTTATCCAACCTAACTCCCTATTTAACTGACACTAATTGAAACATTTACATTCTCACAGCTATCTACTATCCAGTAATGAACCTTGCTTGCTCATATAAGTTCTATTTTTTTTAGGCTAACTAGATACAAGTGGTACCATTTTTTGCATCGTAAACATTTCGAAGTCATTAGTAGACCCTTTTAATGTAGTGTGATACGAAATGTCGCCGGTACCATTTGTCAGAACACCACATATATCATGTATATGAAGATCTATGCATTTATAGCTGATATAGGTGGTCTTGAGGTAAAGTTCTTACCTCTGGACCCGATGTTTATGGGCTCAAACCCAGCCGAAGTCAACACATTTTTCTTGAGCGCTAAATATCTGTAGTACAACTTCCTTCTGAGGGGATGTAAAGCCCTCGATCCCGTGTTTATTGAGGTATGTAAAATAATCCTGGGAGAAAAATGAAAATAACTGGTCGGCACTTTTGCTCTCGCTCATAGAAAATCAGTTTGGAAGTAAACGAGGAACTACCACACTTCCTGAACTCCCCTAGTATCAGGGATCTATATAAGATAATTATTATTAATATTGCATATAAAATAATTTGATATTTGGCTACTATTTAATACAATTAGCTAATTATATCGGTACAATAATTGTAGCAAGTAACAATAATTATAGAAATATTTTTACTATACAGGAATTATATTATATCTGCAACAGGTATATAATAATATCTGTCCGGTGTGACTACTGATTGGGGAAGAGCGGACGCATTGCGTAGAGCCCAAGCGGGTGTTAAGAAGGGGTGCTAAAAAAATCCGAGATGTAAGGAGTGGAACACTTTGCAACATGAATATTTCCGGCGCTTTCTTTATGACAAGCATTCAGCCTGTTATGTTGTCTGCATGAAAAGTTTATCCTAGCCTACCTGACCAGGCAGTTATATATACTAATAATACCAAATAGTTGTGATAAGGAAGATTACTATCAATTTTGGGCTACTTCTGGAAGCCTTAAGTATGGTAATTTTTCTAACAAAGGTATCGATACTAAAATGAAATGAATAACTAGTAATATTTTTTAAGTCAATCACCAAAATGTCAAGAGGTGTAAAATTAACTACCTTAAAGCGATGACGAAACGGGCAACAGATCACCTCCAAGTTATGAAAATGATTCATCAGGTGGGACATTGACTATCTTCGAGTGTGGAGTGAGTTTGCCACAGTGTATTTAACTGACAATCTTCAATTAAACCAATAGCAAGTATAAGCTACTTTTTTGATCATGACAGGAGAGTAAAAGTATTAATTTGTTGGGGAAAAAACTCAAAGCATGTGTGGTACGTAAAAGTTAGGTTATCAAACAATACATGGTACATTTGCATACAGTAATTTTGATAAACTCTCCAATTAACCAAGAACTGGAAGGTTTCAGTTTATTTAGTTAAGGTAAGTTTAAGTAAAGTCAGATTTGGTTAGATTATCATAATTAAGGTTATATTAAGTATAAATTAATTTAATAAATATACTAAAGACTACTTTTGTAATTTATTGTAAATAATAAATATATCCAATATTGAGTAAGCCTATTCTTCTCCAATATTAAGGACCATATGTACTTAATGAGGAAGGTTAGTTAATATCCTTGTGTAAAATTTATTTCCCTAAAAAGTATCTTACTTTCCTTCCTTTCACCTTGGGTATATAGTTTGAAGGTATATAACTATCGACCGTTTGTGTCAGTTAGCCAAATATTCGCCTTTTGCATTAGGTATTTGATTTGAAGTGAGCCAATTGTTCCCCCTTTATTAAGGTTATTTTACTTGAAAATAGCCAAAAACACACCCTTTCGTTATAAATTTGAGTTGAAGGTAGCCAAATATCCACCCTTTACATTAGGTGCTTTTCTCGAAAGTATCCAAATGTCCATTCTTTACAATAGGTGTGTTTCTTAAACGTAACCTAATGTCCACCCTTTGCATAGGATAGTTGTCTTTAACCTAGACAATTACACACCCTATCACTATCAATTTGACGTGAAGATATCATAATGCCCACCCGTTGCATTAGGTGTTTTCCATTAGGTAACTTTTAATTAAACAATTGCCGATCCTTTGCATTAGGTATAAGACTTCAAGGTAGACAATCGATTACACTCTGCATAAATGATTTGACTCTGAGTTAACCAATTTTATACATCCACACCATTTATCTGACCTTGAAGATACCGGACCAGTTTACTCTCTTTTTGCAAATGTATCAGTTTTGGGGGTTAAAATTAATCAAGTTATTTAGTTGAGCGCTACTTATTATAAGTACTCTTCTAGCTTATCTGTAGTAAAAAACGCAAGTAATCTAACCTCCCTTTCGAGACATCGGCAGCATATACGAACCATAAAAGAAGATAGAATGAGGACGATGATATTTAGGAAATACAAAATATTTAATAGAAAAAATATACAACCCCATTGCAATAGGCAATTATGTTTGATTTGGCTTCTATGGTTGCACAAAATTCCACTATCGTTGGGCTATCATTTCAGATATGTTTCAATTGATTATCCTCATTAGCCTTTTCTTCCTATGAAGTCATTACTAATATTGTTTTCTACGCATCAGTAAAAAGCATATCGGTCTAAATAATACAGTGTATAAATTACTAGCTGAACCACCCACCGCAATATTGACGGGCTTACTTGAATTGGTACATCTTTCTATTGGTGTAAGATGATGTTTTTGAAAGGTAATACGTAGCGTGTGCAGGCGGTGACTTGGGAGTGGCGGACAGGTGTGAGAGCTGACTAGATCTCACAGACCACACCAACCAAATAATAATTTACAAGTTAAAGCGTTGACCGCAGCCGACAAGGAAGCGTTCCACGCTTTCCTTTCACCTTGTTCACTGACGGCTGCCACGCGCTCTTTAGGATCAACTCGACAAAGGAGATTCAATTACAAACCGGTTCAAGTGGAACAAAAACAAAGTGCTGGGTATTAGGAAAGAGCAAAACATTAATAAAAATAGAACCTCTGAAATACTCTATTAGCTTATAATATAAGATATAGCGTGTATTATTAGAGATTTCTTGAAACCATCGAGTTGGTTAATGTTACATTCAGAAACAATATACATTTTTATTTAAATATACGCTTATCATTACTAACTAATTTTCAATCCTATTACTGGTTGATGTCAATACTAACCAATTTAACAAAACCAAACATTAAACTTGTAGATGCATAAAAGGTTAGGTTTTGCTAGGTTGGGATAGCTTGTTATATATAAATATATTTCTGCAATTTAATTATAATAAGTAAGACTGGATAAAGTGAGCGTTAAATAAACTAATTGTATTTTTAACTAGTAATCACCCGCCTCGGTGGCGTAGTTGGCTAACGCGCTAGTCGTGTTGAGCTCGACTGCTGAGGACGGGGAGATCGAGATTCGAATCTCGGTTGGGTGAACTGAGGGTGATTTTTCATAAATAGTTTTCCACTTTCCCTCCAAGTAAATGTGAGTTCACTTCCTCTAACTCAACCTTCCCAATTCCTAATCCATGAGCGTAATTAGTACTTACAGCGTATAACCTGAACGGGTAGTAATACGCGGTACTAAATAATAATAAACTAGTAATCCCGCACGGCGTTACCCATGATCCACTGTGATATAAGAATAATATAAGAACCCACCTCCCCACACCCCACAAAAATGGTTTAGAATTGCGGTCGATTTCGTACACTTTTTTTTTTCGAGGAGGATGCGATATATTATTTTATCACAGTTATATCTGAAACGTAATTATAAACCCGAATAATATTCATAATGTTATGTCAATTGTTACTCTGCAGTGTAAGTAATCTTTTATTTAAAGTTGTAATAGGTCGGTATAAATACATATCTAGGCTATGTAAATGTAAGCTCAAATTAAAAAAAAAAAGCTTAAAGTTAACTTTAAAATTCTCACTGACCAAAGAAACCCTATTTTCTAACTAATATCAATAAATCAACACAAATATAAACAGAGGTCACTGTAATAGTATGCAATTTCTTCTTGGATTTGAGATTGGAATTTATATTCTAGGTTCTCCTTTCTTTTGAAATGTAAATAACGTGTCAACGAATTAAAATGATTAAATAAATGTGGTTTTTAATTTTTTGTAATTTTTAATTTATGATCACTTTTCAAGTTTGAAGAAATTGGCACTGCTTGTCTGGTTTCCTTACAATTTCACCAAGTTTAAACATTTTTATCTCTTTGAGAAGTATTAAAAATTATTTGTATATATATATATATCTGTTCAGAGAATGTTTACTACAGACACCATTATACTTTTATTATAATAGATTTTAGTTTAAGAGTGCTTGATTCCTAGAATGAAAAATGCTTCTATTGCAATATTTATTATTGGAAAGGCAGTTTAAGACTCCAAAACTACCAGATTTATCTTTTAAATTAAATTTAAAACATTTTGATGGTATCATAACAACAAACTACAGTTATTTAAGGGACATTTAGAGCACTTTTTACAATATATAAACTTTTTTTGCGGACAATATTAAACACATTTTATTATATAATTAGTTTTATTTTGTAGGTATTGATAATATTTTTAGTCGAATAACTCGAACGTATAGTGAGACGCGGTGCTAAAAAAAACTTGCAAAAGTGTAAGTTTCAGATGAAATTACTTGATTTATTTACACGTAAAAGCACATCTAGAACGTTTTTCTAACTGTTAGATCATTCTATAAATAAGAAAATTGGGTTAAATTTGTACATACCATTCATCGATACAATTATTAATACAATATCCTAATTGGGTCAATTAGCATAATTGAACGTTAGTTTTATTATAAACTTTCAAATTTATTTTTTATATATTCTAATAAAAATTTTAGGTTATTTTTTGTAAGTAGCTGTGTTGATATCTTTGAAATTTGTTTCTAGGGAAAGCATATTTTAAAATAACAAACGCTTATTTAATTAGTGAGAGACAAATTCTGGAATGCAGAAGGAAGCGCCTATATAAAAGTTATCAGGGACATTAACTAATTTTTCCAAAGGTGGTTCATGGGTGATTGACAATGCAAGTCAAGCCTCTTTACTATTGTATTCAGTATCAGATTTGACCCGCTTCAATGGCCACATGGTCTAAGGCTATACTCTCGAGGTATAATAGACTGCTGATGATGGGGAGATCGAGATTCAAATCTCGTTCGGGTGTACTGAGGGTATTTTCTACAAAAGGTTTTCCACTCACCATCCACGCAAATGCGTGTACCCTTCCCATGAATATAACCTTTCTTATCTCTAAAACCATTAGCGTAATTAGTACATAGGCGTATAATCTGAATGTGTATTAAGACGTGGTGCTGAAAAAAGTATCAAATTGGAACTTTAAATTTAATTAATATTAATTTATTCCTTATATTATATATATACCCTTTTCAGTTGGCAAACTATCCAAGCCATGGTGTCACTCTCACAAAAGACTGGACTGACGATGACGGAGAGATCGTTGCTCGAATCCTAGTCGAATAACTGAGGGTATATTTACCTAAATAATGTCTCACTCTTCTTCCACTAATATTCGAGTACAATCTCTCTAAATTCAACCTTCCTCATCCCTAGTACATAAGAGTAATTAGTAAATAAGCGTATAAACTGAAGGGTATAAGACACAGTGATGAAAAAAAGTTTTGTTTGACCAATGCAGATTATTTTCATTAAAATATAGATATTTTTTAGTTATTTAACGTGCACGTCTTTCTGAATCGACTGTTTATATCAGTACAAGACAAATGTATAGTAAAATGGAGGGAACAGTATAGTCTTGACAAATCTTTATTTCCCTGGCAACAAAGCACGAGTAATTCCTTGCTCCTTCTATAAGTAGGATATTAAGTTCTTCTTGATTAATAGGTTTGATTTAATAAGATTTAAATTTTTAATAATTTTGATTTTATAAAATTATTACTAAAATTAATATAAAACTAAAATTAATAAAAATTAAATTATTGTTTGTAATATTTATGTTTAAAAAATAAAAACTATGTTTATGTATGATCAAACATTCAAGTAGGCATTTATGAAAAATATTAACATGGAAACAAAAGGTAAAATACATTTAAATTTGCAGCTGTGTACCATTTGGGTTTAATCTCTAGCCTGATCAATATGGTATCCATATTTGGTCTTATAAATTAGATTTTTTTTTATCAGAAAAATACCGTATAATAAGTTTAAAACTCTAGTCTTATAATGGAAAGTGTGTTATTTATTTGCCACATAACATATTGTAGGGTAAAAATTTGGATTTTGCTACTCTTTGTACACCAAGCATGAAACTCTCCATCAATATTTGGGGCTTAAAGAGGTGGCTTATATTAATTTATTTATATCTATATATATTTATATATATAGATATCATATATACTTAAATACTTTTAAAATGACTTATTGCAAAGGCATAAATATGAATAAGTTAAACCGAATAAATATATTTGACAGCAATCAAAGAAAGAAAACCATACATTGAATGAAGTTTGCAAAGTTAAAATTTTTACTATTATGAGCACCGCGTCTTACTACCCGTTCGGGTTATACGCACTTACGCTAATGTGTAATGGCAGGGTGATTGTGAGATGAAATGGAGGACCTACAGTTTTACGTGGAATCCGAACCACGGTGGAGGCCTGGCATTCCTCACATTCACCAGTTGTGATTAATACACGTCTTGTCAGAGGTGAAGAAATAGTTTAGAAATCAGATAAATCTGTGCCGGGACCGAGGATTGAACCCCAGCCGCCAGCACAGAAGTCTGACACCTTACCCCTAGACTACCAGGCCACCTAAAAATTGTCAAACTATGACTAAGATATTAACAAAGAATTTTAAATTTAAAAAAAATTGGGGGGTATATTATTCCCTTAAATTTTAGATCATATTCTTGATCTTAACCAATGTAGAGTCCACCAATGCATAAAAATTGTGTTTTTAGCATCAAAATATAAGAACCTAGCTGAATTTCTCTATTGGACAAATGGACTTCCTTTACTGAATGTAACACTTCCAAAACAGATATTGAAAAACTTAATATTTATGTTATTGATGTTATAAAAAATGTATCCTTTGTCTAGGCTTATACCAGAACATTCATTATTGTTGAATGGCATCTAATATTAACCCCATTTACTCACAAAGCTACATTAAACAAAAGTTAATACACTAAAGAAAATTTAAATTTTTTCTTCCCCCATTAGCTCATCTCCTAAATGAATTTGTAAGAATCTAAAAACTAATTAATAGTGTCTATAAAGTTTTTTAAAATTTAATTCCATACAAAATACATCAAATGACCATGAGTAGAGAGTATTATTCTACCTGCACTAGTGGGTACACGGGATAAACGCTAGGCTTCTCTAGTCTGATTTGCAGGAGATGAAAAGTTTGGGGGTCAAACACCAGTCTGATTTATTTAGGACGGTTTTCTCATAGTTTATTCCCAATATCCCTCTACCAATTGTGGGTACATTTTCTCTAAATTCTACTTTTATCATCTATACCCAATCAGTTAGAATTAATGCACAAATCCTGGACGAGTATTAAGACATAGTGCGAAATAAACTCATGATATATTTTTTATTTAGTGACACATTTATAATATATAAAATAAAGATAAACTGTTTACATTTAAACATGTGTGAGGTGATTAACAAGAAATCATAGTTCTATCTCATTTACAGCCTTCGTATATATTCGAGTTAACTCCACCACAAAAGCGAGATTCTAAACAACTTCTGGATTATTACTATGATTAAATGTTTACTATATATATTCGGAAGGTTTTCCATAACTCGATCGGCTCAGAGGTTGGCGACTAATTTGCTTCATGGCCTATAAAACATATTTTGGTTAAGCAATATTCAAATACTCTTTAGCAAATAACAATGATCTTTTGTGTGCTAAATACTATAAAATTATTTAAAATATTTAAAATAAACACAAGGTTAGTGGATTCTTATATAATATAAACTAAAGATTTATTCATTTTGTTTGGATGTGTCATACATACGTATTTTTAAATTATATATGCCAATTAGTTGTTTTACTGGTTTAGTACCAATTTATTGACAATATTATATAACAATCAAACAATCAAATATATTAAAAGGCTCTATATATATATATATATATATATTTATATATATATATATTTTATAACCCACCTCGGTGGCGTAGTTAGCTAACGCGCTTGTCGTGTTGAAGATCGACTGCTGAGGACGGGGAGATCGAGGTTCGAATCTCGGTCGGGTGAACTGGGGGTGGTTTTTCCTAAATGGTTTTCCACTCTCCCTCCACGCAAATTCGGGTTCCCTTCCTCTAATTCAACCTTCTCAATTCCTAATCCATTAGTGTTATTAGTACTTATAAATGATATAACCCGAACGGGTAGTGAGACGCGGTTCTAAATATTATTATTATTATTATTATATTTTATATAGGGATAATACTGTCCAAAATATAGGTGAACTGTTAATAGTATACTATATATTTATTATAGATTAATTTTGAATATATGGGTATGCATATGCCTTACTGGGCAGTTCCTATAATCACTGTCTAAGTAGCACTAGATCAAATTCTCGACTTTTATTTTTACTATAAAAGAAGCACCGAATTAAGAAATATATTTATAACATTCCCATAACTATTTTTTTTAATGTTGTTTACATAAGAATATTTATAATATCTTGTCTGTAAGTAATTTAATTATAATTTACCATTACTCTTTCATACAGTAACACCTTTCATCCGATTATAATTTATTATTTATTTATTTTTTCATATGCAAAATACTCATGCATGTCTCTTATTGGTCTAATGACGTTTCACAGCCATAAAGTAAAATATAAAAAATATGTTTAGCTACCTCTTTTAGAGCTGCTCATAATTTAGTTCAATATTAGAACAAACTTGTTTTATGTTACTTCTGGTCAACTTTCAGAATAATATCCACCTGTTCAAACTTTTTAGAAGTGAAGAGTCTATGATAAGTGTAATTCAGTGATTTATGTTAAAACCAATCAAATAGTATTTTTAGGATATTGCGTACTTCATATCTAGGCTCTAATTATATGTAAAATCACAAATTATGTGGATATAAATAATGTCCTATGGCATATTTGAAAACATTAATAGATATGTCTTTACCAACATTGATTAAAAGTATTTTGAACTTTTCTTATTCGTGAAAATAATTGAGCAAAATCGGTATATGATGTAAAAAAATAGACTTAACTTAAAACATCAAATAATTAGTTTCACCTCTTTCTATCTAGGGCTAATGCAAACATAAAAATACAGCTTTAAATTTTAAAAAAGTATTCTAAAATACACTTATTAATTAATTGAATATTAAAATAATGATAGGCTGTATCTAGAGTCTCAAGTATTATCCTTTCTTCCACAATATGGAAATTATTTACATTAAGTTTTCATTTAGATAAAATATATATTATCCATGTATTTTATTTGTCGATAGGTGTATTGACAATATTACTAATGTGAACAATTTATTCTTGGGGAAGATAATTAACAAATAAATCTAACTGGTTACAATGCATGTGTAATCATAAACTACGCGTCAATAAACATTACAATTTTATAAACTGAATGACCATACCAATAAATATTTCAAAGGCCAAGCCTGCATCCCAAATAACAGCAGGTTAAGTAAGTATTTATAATGACTTCTTTAAGTCTAGTAGAGCTTTGTCGCTAGTTTTGAAATAGATTTTAAGAAGGGGTTTTCGTCATTTGTTCAGGCTAACGTTGGTACAGTTTCTCTATCATTTGCTTCACTAATCCTGTTTCCTGCAGAAATGCAATCAATACTGGCAATATCAATATTTTATATTAAATAATAGAAGACACATATAGGTCAAATAAGGAGATTATTTGATAAACTGACTGGAGTTAAACAAGTATATATAGCTATTCCTGTTAGACTGCCTTTCTAATATGATTATATTTGCCAATGGAGAGCATAAAGAAACAATAAATTACTAAACAGTTAAAAATCGGTAAAAAAAAAGAGTTTTTCTAAACATCCTGTTTCCTGGTCAGTAGAAAATAATTGCAAGAGTCTTTTAGTTTAGATAAAGACAGTAATATGCAATATTATTACCTTTACCAGGTTTTTTCAAGTGCTTATCCCCATATGTTCTCTCTCTCTCTCTCTCCCCCCTCCTTAAGGAGCGAAGCCAATAAAAATGTGAGCTAGATATAAAGTCGTACATTAAGATAAGGCTCACCATATCAATCAAGAAGCGTTGCCGGTTTGGCGTCGGCTGTAATTTGAGCGTATCCAGTTCTACGAAACAGGAAGATACCCTGTTGCTAGCCTGTAATAACCGCATCACCTGTTCCACGTTGTCCGCTACACTACACTACTCACATGGACTATCTTGGACCATCCATCGCTGCTCTCCATCTTTCTGCTTCCTCCCTTTTTCTTCCATTCTTTTACACACACATACATAACTACTTAGTATAATGCCGAGCGTGGTCCTAATACGGGAACTGTCGTTCTAGCAATTCTAATAATAATTAACTGACAAGCCATGACCAGCTGAGAGAGAACAACTGTCTTATATGGCAGTGCCAGTCGACACCATTTCCCGGCAAATAGAGAAAGTACCTTACACAAGGATAAAACAGAACGGCTCTTTTTATGATTTAATAATTGTACAATTACAATATATAAGGTATACCATGTATCTAAAATATATTGTCATTATAATATAAATGTTTGGTTAGTCAATTCTCGCTAAGGATACAGAAACCCATATTTAAACTGTTATTTGAACTAAGGAGAAGTGACTAGATTAAGTGGGACAGGTGCAGAGGGATATATGGGCACATTGTATCCACACAAAAAGTTTAATTATTGCTACATAACACCATATTTCTCAACCGTTATTTTAAACTAGGGTTGTATTATTCCATTTGTATCCACCCCAATTATCAGATAAAATTTCAACCTTACTTACTCTACGGCATAAGGAACTAAAAAGTCCATTGCAGCACTAACAAAATTACGCCACATATCCCTATGTTGAGCTAGTTCTATCCAGTCCACCTCATTACACCCTATCTCTTTCAGGTAAATTATAATGTTATCCTCCCATCTGAGTTTAGCTCTTCCCAATGGTCTCTTCCTTTTGGGTTTGCCAGTCAATACCCTGAACACGGTTATAGATTCTCACGTTCGCACTCCATAACCTGCCCACAATAATTTACATGAGTGGATTATCCTAACAATGTCTCGTAGTGAGAACATATTACAAATTTAATGTTTTGTATAATCTATATGATTGTAAAAAATTTTTAATATATAAGATGCATAAAAATAATATTTTAACTGTGAGAAAATGCTTATGATAACCTAACATAATCTAAATAGTTTCCTGTCAACCTCGGTGGTATTGGGATTAAGTGCTCACCTGAGTTTCTGAAGTTTGTAGGTTCAAACCCAGCTGAGGTCTATAGATTTTTCTTGCACGATAAAAATCCGTAACACAACTTTCTTTGGAGGGGAAGTAAAGCCATCGGTTACATGTCAATTGTGGCATGTAAAAGAACCTTGGAAGGTATGAGAAAATACCTTTCCTGCAAAATTTGTAGGCCATTTCTCTCTTACTCACAGACATTTTCATGTGATGACATTATCAGTCAGGCCTCCACCGTGGTTCGGATTCCACGTTAAACTGTAGGTCCTCCATTTCATCTCACAATCACCCTACCATTACACATTAACGTAAGTGCGTATAACCCGAACGGGTAGTAAGACGCGGTGCTAATAATAATAATAATAATAATAATAATATTATCAGTCGGTTCAGAAAGTGCAATTTAGATACTTCAAATAAATAGCTTTCAGGAACACCCAATTCTCAAAACTCCATCGGACGCTTATGAAACTTCGCCATACACTCATCGAGTTTCGGCCACAAATTTACTATTTTCCTCAAAACCAAATACGTTGATTTTTTCTCTGATTAGAACCAATATTGCCGTAAGGTTTCAGTTTACTTAAATACTATTTAGATTAACCAGTACTAAACATATCAAAAGGTATTACGAACCTCTACCTATTTACTTTGTGAATGGGGCTATATAAATACGCTCTCTTTGAATTCTCTTTCACTTAACCAGAGTTTAGATACGAACACATTTTAATATCAATAATAATGAAAAATATATAATTGAAATGAAAATTCAAATAAGTAGAGAACCATTTGCACGCTCATTCACACACTCATTTACAGCTAAAGTGTTTACAAGAACTTACTTTAGATTATTTGACAAGATATATCTTGTAACCATCCTCTTAGAGGTAGTTTCGGATATCAGGGGGCGAGACTAGTTATCTAATTTGTTCCAAGCCTGCGATGTTGATACAATAAAAGAACGATCATATATTTTATATCCATGCATGGGAATATACATCTGTAGAGTGGATTCTGATCTAGTAGCATGGGTATGTTTATTCTTCAGAAATAGGAACCGTGAGGAGAGGTATTGAGGCTGAGATGTTGATACTATTTTGTAAAGCAATACTAATAAGTGTAGCCTTCGTCTTTCATTTATTCTTAACCAACACAGTTTATTAAAATACATTTAAATATGGCCATGCCGTTTTAAGTTAAATATGTACCCTATCGAACACGTTTGTCTTATAGTCGTTGTGATCGCTTTACTAGATAGTCATTTAAGTCATAGTATACTAGGTTGCAGTAGTCAAAGTGTGGCAATACTAAACTCTGGGCAGGAATAATTCGCACTGATCCTGGTCGGAAATTTTTCAATCTTCTCAGTGAATGTAAGTAGGCACATAATTTCTTGCAAATCATGCAGTTGAGATTTTTATCAATAATAAAACCAAGTTCTTAGCCTCCTATCTCAGTTATACTGTGGTTACGCCTAATTGTATGTAAGTTAGCAAGAAACGGCTCACATTTTGGGGTAGTGTGCGTGTATATATTGAAATGGCTTGAGTTTTATCAATGTTCAATTTAAGGCCATTTATTTCGGGCCAAGCATTGCTTAGCATTCAATTTCTTAACTATGTGATTATACTAGCACACGACTTATAAACTAACTTAAATCTAGAACATCTAGCTTCCGTGGCTGAATGGTCTAAGGCGTTAGACTTACCTGCTGATGACCCGAATATCAGGACTCGAATCTCGGTTGGGTCTACTGAGAGTGGTTTTTCATAAATGATTTCCCACTTTCCTTCCACGTAAATGCTTCCTTCCTCATCCCTACTCCATTAGAGTCATTTTCATATATGCGTATAATCTGAACAGGTAGTAGGAAGCGGTGATAAAACTAAAACAAACTAATCTAATCTAGAACACAACTCCTAGCACCCAGGAGTTAATCCATCATTGTGAAAGGTGTACTCCACATTTCAGCATTGATTAATTTTTCGGATATGGTGGGAATTAAACCCGGATTCTTTAGCTAAGTAGTGGGTGACCTGGCGGTCTAGGGGTTAAGGTGTTAGACTTCTATGCTGGCGGCCGGGGTTCAATCCTCGGTCCCGGCAAAGATTTATCTGATTACCTAACCCTTCCTTCACCTCTGACAAGACATCTTGTGAATGTGAGGAATGCCAGGCCTCCACCGTGGTTCGGATTCCACGTTAAACTGTAGGTCCTTCATTTCATCTCACAATCACCCTACCATTACACATTAGCGTAAGTGCGTATAACCCGAACGGGTAGTAAGACGCGGTGCTAATAATAATAATAATAATAATAATAATAATTTAGCTAAGTAGATTGACACGCTACCAATTGAGTTAAGGTGTCGAATCCGCAGTACCCTTAAGTGGTTCTAAATTCACTGAAATCATTAAGTTCGAGGCGTTAAATGACTCATTAGTTTGTTTATAAGTGTTTATAAGTATAAAAAAAACTAGCATGAAAGCTAATAGTTGCAATAATAATTGTTGCGAGAGTAGTCGGCCCCGGGCAAATAAGTAGGACATAATAAGTTGTTGTTTTTTTTCGTCATTTATTGGAAGTGAAACACTGAATGCGTACCATCTTTCCGGGTTGATGTTCTCTTTTTCATGTTTACCTGACCATGTCTTATACTGGAGGTATGTTCTAAGTGCACTACTTAATAAGATGGTTTGTTATCGGGAACGTGTGTGTTCTTCAAGTTTCTTCGTCACGCGACTAAAAGAGCAAGAAAATTACTCTAGACTTTATAAAAAAATTAACAAAAAGTAAAATAAAAACGATCATCCTTGTCAAGTTTACCCATTTCTGTTGGAGCCCTTGTTATGTTTTCTTCACCTTTAAATTGCTAAGCTCTTGGTAGTAAATACTTGTTATCCATCTAATAATTGGCTTCAAACCGGCTTCAAACCTTTTCTTCATAGGCAAACACGTAATATATTATATTATTAATGATCATTTTTAGTGTGGCAAACATGTATTAAGAAATATTACTTTTGAAAAAAGTTTAAAAATACTAGAAAGGGGCATTCAAGTAATACGTTAGCACCTTGGTGGAACGAGGGTAATGGGGTTCGAGCTTTGCTTATTTTTGCTGACATTGGAAAGGGGGTGTCAGAACAATGCTTACGTAAGACAGTGAGAGAAGGGCAAGAATGCCGCAGTGATCCAAACACCCCAAATAAACACATACTAATTAAATGTCGAGGCGTAGATACAAGGACTTTGGTCAATTAGCTTATAGATTTTTATAACTATAGTAATAATTTCATGGATTCACTTATACTAATTTTTGTTATCATTTCAATAAAGTTTATATTAAATATACAATTTATATAATTTTTTAACTTTTTTAAATTTTATCTAAATTGCACAATAAATTTAAATTCATCTTTTATTTTTATCACCACGTCTTACAACCCATTTGGGTTATATGCCTATGAAATAGTTACACTAATGGCTTAGATATTAGGAAATTTTAATTAATAGGAAGTGCACCCGAATTTTCGTGGAAGGAGAGTAAAAAACCATTTAAGAAAAACCTCTGTGCACCCGACCAGGATTGAACCCCAATCTCCCCACCTTCGGAAGTCTAGTCCAACACGAGAGTAGCGCGAAATTTATTGTACAACAGTGTTTATTGTGCATGGTTTCAGACCATTAATTTACACCTCTACGTTATTAATTACCAGAAATTTAAAAATTGTACAAAAAATATTTATTATTGTGGATAAATAACAAAAAGTTCGTTGAATATAACGTAAGGAAGGGACGAGGTGATTTGGCGTTTGTATATATTTGATTAAAAATGGAGAGAAGGGGTCCAAAATGGCCAAAAATGTGCTCATGAAATACTTGAACGCCTACGAATACGATATTTTAAATCGGGATAGAACAGTGTAAACTGTAAAGTACACACATGATTCCACATCAGTGGGCACGCGGAATAAACGTCAGGCTCATCCACTCTGGTTCATCATTGACGGAGAGGTTGAGTTTCTAGTACCGGTCAGGTGTACTAAAATGGTTTTTCTCCATGGTTTCCTACTCTTCCTCCACGCAAAGGTGGGTACATTTCTTCTAAACTGCATCATACTCTTATTTACTTAATAAGTATCTCTTTAGCACAATAGAACCACGTCCCACTTACCCACTAAGGCTATCCACTTATTTACTTATTAAGGTTGAACTTAGAGTTAGTGTATCCGCATTTACTTGGAGTGTGAGTGGGAAACCACTTAGGAAATACTATACTAAGTACAACCAACTGGGAAGAGTCATGATCTCCCCGTAATCGTCAGTATAGTATATTGCGAGAGTGACGACTTAGACCATGCGGCCACTGAAACAGGCTAGGTATAATTAAATGATTTCTAGCCCAAACAGGTAATCAGATGCCGTAAGAAAAGGTTTAAACACAAAGATATAAGAACAAGAAAATAATATTTTAGAAGCAAATTATAGGTCATTAAATAATTTTCTCATAAACACACATGTCAGTTAAAATTTTAGTCTACTTAAATTAGACTCTACACCAGTAATGTCAATTAAGAAGTCAGACCTACTAACTAACTAAAATATAAAAATAGTATTGTGACTCTGGACCAAATACCTTGAATTTTGCATGCCAATAAGTCTAGTGCTAAAAATCAGGGCCAATATAGAGCTTAAAAATAATACAAACTGGATAGAGATAACACCTTAAATGCCCTATATGTGTAAGAAATTCGTTAGATTTATTTGCTTTGATCAAAAATCAAAACTGTATTATATATGTATCAATTTACTTTTTAGTGAATGTAGATAAAACGTATGTGTGTTTATATGTAGACATCTTTGAAATGAGACAGCCGCTCATAGTAAAGCAGGCTGTGAACCAGTCCTTGTGCAGTCACAAGTGTAGCACCTGCTCTAGAAAGTTTATTCATTTCTTTCTTTATCAAACATACATTATTATTATTATTATTATTATTATTATTAAAACACGCTTAATAGCTACCTAGACCTCTTTATTACGGTGTATTTAGAGTCCTTCATTACCTATTTGTGTTTAAATATTTTACTTCGAAGAGGACTCAATAGGTATACACTTAGACATAGAGAACAAAAGATTTAGTATTCTTACTCAAGGCCAGACCCATAATAATAATCTAAAACTGCTTCTCAGTATTTAATACACTTATTTATTAATATATAAAAGTTCCATTTGATTATCAATAGCAATTATATGGAAAACATTTCCTCCTTTTGAGATCTAATAACAAACAAACCTGCTTCCGTAGCTGCATGGTCTAAGGTGCATCTCCTTCCTTGTTCCTAAAAGCCATTAACGTAGCTAGTGTATACGCGTATAACCTGAACGGATGGTAAGACGCTGTGATAAAAAGAATGTAGGCACAAAAAATTACAAATAGCTAAAAAAATATATTTAAAAATATTCCTTCTGCTAAATGCATTTCAACATGAATATTAATTGGTGGTTACATTATCAAATGATGTCAAAAATTTGTTACAGCATTTGATGTGACTACAAGGTGTTAGTTGTAACTTCCTTAACAACATGTTATTTCACTACTCACTAGTACAGCAGACCTTTTGTCTGTATAAAGTGTAGTGACTGTAGAAAGTTCACATTTATATATTATTTAATATCAAGCAGTATTAATAATATAACTCACCACTCAATGGTTATTTTAGAGCAACAAGTATCTTACCTTATACATAAGATAGTATCAAAAATACAACTCACCATTTATGGGTTTTATAGCGTAACAAACCTATTAACTTAAACATAAAGTAATATCACTAAAAGCACTCACAATTTAATTGTTATTTTAGAGTAACAAACTTCTTAATTCAAATATAAAGTAACATCACGAATACCAATCACAATTTAGTATTATTTATTAAGGAATAAAAAATATTTTAAATTCTAAATGAAAAATAAATAACTGAAACCCCACACCATTCAGTGATTGTAAAAATGTGACAAACATCTCAAATTTATCTTAGAGTAACATCACTATCTCAATACAGCATTCAGTATTGGATTAACCAAATGTACAATATATCTTGGAATAGTATAACTAATATAACACACGTAACGTGCTCTTATTGACTGATGATTGTATTAACCTTAGCGCAAACATAGCAACACCAATAAATGATCACTTCGTTCAATGGTGGTTACACAGTGATCACTATAGGTAGGATATGAGCCTTATAATATTTTATTGTCACTAAAATAATGCAACATGGTGTCTTAGGTAGCCTAATTTTTGACAGATTAATCAACTTTACCATCAATATTCTTACACAAAATTAATGGATTGATTGATTTTGAAACAATAATTGCGTTTACCTCAAAATCTCTTGAATATCTGTCAAGGGAGTCTTTGAATTGGATGACAACTTTTTGTCTACATTTAAAAGGTTTCTCATTTAATGCCGCTATGTTCATGAAGAATATTCGGGAACTGTTGATATCAAACTGTGAAAGAAATTTAATTCTATGTTTGTACTGGAGATATATTTTATTTAAGCTAGCATAAAAAAAATTTTGCAACGAAAATGGCAAAAATGCTGATCTTTTATCGCGTACCCTTCCATCCCATCTTAGTGTAAATTCCTGTACTACTATTAATACCAAAAATATATAAAACACTCCAAATGCTTTAAGATTATATAAACAATTTTTAAATAATTTTGAACACTTTATTTTTGTTGTTAAACTATTGGTTCTCTCTTCATTAAATAACTTTTTTCTAAATTATATATATATATATATATATATTATAAGAGACTTTCTTTAATATGTTCGATGCTACATAAAGAAACAAATTGTGATTGAAGGTTTATTAGCTACCTAAATACGTAATTCATTTGGAGCTACCCACCCCAGTGATCACGCCATTTAAGACTTCAGGCTAGCAGTATTGGAAAATATAATAAGCTAATATTAGTCCATACCCAGTCCCCACTTTTTATTTTTCTTGGTTTAATAGTTACATGAATCAGTGATCACAAGGTTTAACGCATACGGATTTCAATGGGTTTATTTTTAAGTATGCTTAAGGTGCACTAATTGATGTTTCATTAAGTAAAAATGCAAAATTCAGTTATCAATGTTTCTTGAATTTTTGAATTCTAGCACCTACACACATACCATCAAACACACACAATATATATATCCATTGTATTTTATTTATTCAATTAATAATGACAGGTATTTGTTAGTGTATTAGGTCAATTTTTATATAAAGTTTTGATGTATTAAAAGTAGACGTTAAATAACACCATAATATTTTTTTATTTATTAATTTGAGGTATTTAACGGGCACTTTCTGAAACAATAGTTTATATCATCACACGAGAATTTTTCTTAGTGAAAGCGAAAGAGAATACTAATTTTGCTAGGAAGGTATTTTCACATAAATTCAAGGGTTATTTTACATCCCATAATCGGCATGGAACCGACAGACTTACCTTTCCTACGAAGGAAGATGTGCTAAGGGTTTTTATCGCTCAAGAAAAATCTGTCAAACCAGGCTAGGTTTGAACCCATGAATATCGGGTCCTGAGGCAAGCACTTTACCCTATGATCACAAAGGTCAACTCAAGCATAGTAAACACGTAGCTTTTTAAAATGGTATCCACACGTATCAGTGGGCATACGGCCAGTTACTGTAAAGTCGGGGCTCAAATCTTGAGCCTGTGTAATGAGAGCATTTCTTTTTCTAAATTGTTTCATAAGCTCACTATATGAACTGAGGGTTAACTTACTAAAAGCTACACCGCTCATCTGTACACCATTAGTATAGTTAAATACGGTTAGCCCAGATGGCTACTAAGACACGGCGAAGAAAAAGTGAATTTTTTTAGAAGAATTCAAGATGTTGATAGATTCTTATCTCGACATCTTTCTTTCCGCTTTTTAAATACGAATATTATACATCATCGTCTATTGCAGTTGGGGGTATAAGAGGTTACATGAAGAGGAAGTAGTAAAGAGGAGGGGAGGATAAAAGTAACCAAAGCGTAAAAAAAAGTGACAAAGAGCAGGTGAAAACAAAGATGTGTATCTGTTGACTAATTTACGATAGTCATTCTTTACTATTATTGTTATTTCTATATCTGTTTTTATTTCATCTTGAATAGCTAGACAACCGTAGTATATAAAAACTTGGAGTTAAATTGAACAAACTCTCTTTGCATTAAGCTCGTTCCCTAATATGAATTTTGTTGAATTTTTATTCCAAACGTCAATATTTTCACACACATACATTGAAATGAACAAGTTGATACTATCCCGGATATTATATTTTATACATAGGTTTTCTCACTACGTCTTATTACACGTCTGCGTTATTTGCTCTTAACTAAACATATAAGATAGGGATAATAAGGTAGAATTTAAATGAAATATACAAACATTTGCATGAAAGAATAGTGGAAAATTACTTAGGTATATCCACTCTTAGTATGCCTGACTGAGATTCGAGCCCCTACCTTCACAATCCCTGAAAACTAGACAATATGGGCATTATATTTAGTCCGTACGTCCATTTATGCTTTTTTATTATTATTTAGCACCGCATCTTACTACCCGTTTGGGTTATATGCTTAAGTAATAATTAGGCTAATGGATTAGGAATGGGGAAAGTTGACTTTAGAGGAAGTGAACCCGAATTTGCATGGAGGGAGAGTGGAAAACCATTTAGGAGCCACCACCCCCCCACCCCCAGTTCATCCGACCGAGATTCGAACCTCGATCTCCCTGTCCTTGGCAGTCGAGCTTCAACGTTTCAGAGTGTTTATCCAATCGGTTTAACTGAGACGTATGGAACTAGTAGGCCATCTCTAAGTGGCACGTATAGATTAAGTTGGATGATAGGATAATTTCTTTAAATTGTCAACGGGATCAGAGGTAGATGTGGATGTTTATTAAGGTGACATATCCTGCTAAATTCATAAAAATTGTATTTAAACCTAAAAGTTCCAAAAATAAACTCAGCATTTCCTCAACAACCCCCCGGAATACCCTCTTAAACGTAAGGTATTACTAACCGATCAAAATACACTATTGTTCAAAATCAAGATAAATCTCATTGCCAAACCAGGGTCTGAGGTAGAACAAACAAAACTTTAAAGATAACTAACAAACCGCAAAGTTATACAGCTTTCAAAATCAAGATGATTAAGTAACTATGACAAAAACTTCATTAAACATAACCATAGCTATTCCAAGAAGAAATAGGGGAGAATAGCGCTCTCACAAGATATAATACCTTCAATTGTGATAATAAACTCTGCAGATTATAACATCATCAGGTCTTTCAATAATCAACTTAAAAACCCATTTAAAAAGGAGTTGACCACTTCACAAAATAAATGTTATAACACTCTCCTGCAAGAATGACTTCGTTTCTCCATGAAGTATTCGCAACACATTTTGCAGAAGACTACTTTTCTTAAACATGTAGAGTAGCTGATATAACTACACCCTCAAAACCTGGATAGGATGCTAAATTTCCTCAAAATAGATGGCCTATAAGCCTTCTTAGCTGATTAAGCAAGTTATTTGAAAAATGGTCCTCTATGATTTAAAAATTATCAGAAAAAAGATATAATTCTTGGCTTCAAATTTAGTTTCCGAAACCAATATTATACGATTCACCCCATCACAAGCCTGGTGGAGGATGCAGTAGAATGTTTCAACAACGACATAAATGTATAATAAATAAATAAATAGACGTTCGCTGGATGTGGAAAAGAATTTTGTTAAAGTGTGACCTACAACAATATCTGCCTTATTTTGAAAAAATATTAGAAAGGTATACGGATGAAATATATTTCAAGACCAATCATTTATTAAGATACATATGTATCTTACAATTTTAGCTTGTATATGGATGTGAGATGTAGGTAGAGCAATGCAACACGAAACTATTCAAGTCATTTTCAAGTAACACAGAATAAAGTGTTTGGATGTATATTTGGAGTAGCCACTAGGACAGATAATATTAATACCCATACCATTCCTAGAAGTAAACCATTTGGTGAAATCTACTGAAGAATTCACGCCCAGGACGAAAATAGCTCCACAAAGACTCATGGCCAGTATACCGTGAAAAGGAGAGGAAGTACAAAAAAAACCTGAGTTAGTGTTAAAATAACTAATTACAATATTTTTCATAGGCCCTTCATCCCATATAATCATACTGAGGTTCATATTATTTTTCACGTTCACGAATAATTAATATATTTTCACAATATCACTTTTACCACACCAATTCATTATTATTATTATTATTATTATTATTATTATGTGTTCTGTCTTTTGACAGGTCCATTCCTTTTGTCTGAAAAATTAGACCACCATCGCTCCCAAGTCCTTTTCCTCATCCTTCAGACCCCAGAATTTTCTACTTTTATTTAAATCCTTCAATATTTTAATCTTCCTTCTTCCTAAGCTCCTCTTTTACTCAACCTTGTCTTCTATGACGTCGTGCAGAAGACAATTCCTACCAAAGATGTGTCCGATCAAGTTGCTTTGTACAGAAGAATCACATCCAAAATGGTTATTTTATCACCCACCCTTCTTACGACTTCTTCATTTGTCACCCTGTATGTACACCTGTGCATTATAAAGTTAAATAATATAATCTTTTAAATTTTCTTCCCGGATTTCCAGGTTCGCTTTAATAATTCAAATCACACACATGAATCTGATGACACGACGTGTTTTAGATCACAGCTTACTAAGCCCCGATATATAAAAAACTTATCATTAATCACACATCATGAAATGTAAGGTTAGTATTTATTATTTTATTTAGTCTATATCCACAATCAAGAAATACACATAACTCAAAGAGTTCCGTAACTAAGTATATACACTCTTTTAAGTTAACAAGGCACACACCCTAGCTGAAAGTAGATTCCGACACTCAGAGACAAACAAGGTAGGGTCTAATTCATATATTTGTTTTTTGACATTTATATTGACAATACACACACACAGAGCGATTGGTTTTGTTCTGTGAAAATACAATTTTAGTTAAAATAATACTTTATTATTGTATAAACTATTAACATACTTTAGTAATAATTGTCTTGAAAGGTTTTTATACAGGATATGTTAAAATAGCTAACAGAATTGAATTGTGTATTATTAGTTGGTAATTTATCAAATAATCAATATTAATTTAATAGTAATAATTAATAAAACTATAAAGACCTTCTTTGTTGGATACATGGTCTAAGGCGTTATTCTCGTGTTATATTAGAATGCCAATGACAGGACGATCTGAATTTGAATCCCGGTCGGTAATACTGAGGTTGGTTTTTACAAATTGGTTTTCAACTCTCCCTCCATTTAAATGTGGGTGTACTTCCTCTAAATTCAACCTCCCTAATCTCTAACTCATTGACGTAATTAGTACATATGCGTATAACTTGAGCAGATAGTAAAACGGTGTACTAAAATAAATTGAAATGTTAATAGTTTCTACCATAATAATTATGTAATATTTTAATAATTTGATATGGTTTGAATATGTAATATTCAGGATGTTCCCGGGTTAAATGGCTAAACTTTGGGACGTGCTAGTGGATCAAAAATCTAATTCAAAGTGTATTTTGGAGATTTGTTTGTTTTAGCTTCCTTTTTCACATAGACAGAAAAAAACAAAATTAAATTACGTTTTACTGAATAGGTCTTTGGCAATAGCTTAATATTAATTTTCCTGGGGGATGAATCGGTCGTGCTTTACCTGAAGCTTAGCCTCTGCGTTCACCTTATTTAACGCCATTAGATCATTTTTTATGGGGAGCTCTCAAGCAAAGAGTGTATGAAGTGCCTTTTAATGACCTTCAATAATTACGACAAAGGATAACACAAGCGTGGATGCGAAGAAACAACAGTCGCACAATGTCGGCCAGCCACTCGTTCTGTCATTGATAGGTGCAAAGCTTTTCTCCGGGCTGGAGGCCGTCAATTTGAACCAAATAAATAAATAAAATATTTTATTTAATACCTATACATTTTTTTAAAATTTAGTTTCTGGCCACTTTCACAAAAAGAAAGCAAAAACTAGCAAATCTCCAAAGTACATTTTGAGTTAGTATTTTGATACACTACTACTTCTAAAGTTTAGCCGTTTAATCCGGGAACATCCTGTATATTAGTGTTGTCTAAAAATTGATTTTAGAACAAATATTTAGATTAAGTATATTTTGGTGGGTGCGATAGCTAGTTATATTCAAATAACAAATGTTTATGACATTCATAAATTAAGCTCTAAACCATTCTTTATTATGGTAGATAAGCGTGATTTGGCTTTCGCTTGAATGATACAATGATATGTTATGTATAATTACATATATTTGTACATTTATTTTATTTGTAATATATAGACTAAAGGGTTAGGGCTGAAAAGTTTTAAGTAAGTGGAAGTTTACCCACATTTGTGTGGAGAGAGAGAGAGCGAGAGAGAAAGAGAGGGAAAGTGGAATACTATTTAGACAAAATCACCTTCAGTACATCCGACCGGGATTGATCATCAGCATTCTAGTCAATTGCGAGACTTGCTCCTTAGACCATGCGGCCACCGAAGAGGGTAAAGGTTTATTAATTTTGTGTTTTGATAAATTAGAATTGTTAAACAAAATCTACCTTTTAATGTCCCATTGATTTCTAATATAATGTATAGAGCTTTGTGTATTTGATGTTATACTATATATAATGTGTATATTTAATATTAAATCACTATACATGGTTGTAATGAGCTATAAATATCTTAAAATACTTTTTAATTCTTAAAAATCAGTCTTTTGAAAAGTATCAAAATCGCAATTGTTTTATTATCTGAGTGTAACTTTAAGACTGAAATTTATTTGTTTATTGGAGAAAAGGATTAAAAATTGTTAAATCAAACCAAATGGTGGTTTGCTACTCCTTGTTTTTCACTGAAATTATCACGTGTATAGCATATGGCAGCAAAACTTGTCCATTGCCTTAAAAATACGTATTAGCTCCCAAAATAAGAAAATATGATTAATTTAATTTATTTTGGAAATTTATATAAACTCTTAGAGCTTTGTGAATTTCTATGATCACCTAGAGCCTTTTCTAATAATTCTCCCAAAACTGGTATTCAGAAAAATATATTATAGTAATATTTTAAGATACAAGAGTGAAAACTATAGAACCAATCGGATAATTTTCTACCTCAAATTTGATCTATTTTTCATCAATTAATTAATCACTTTGAAACATCTTAATTAATGAAAAAATTTATTAAATTTAGTTTAATATATTCAATTTTAATACGAAACGAAAACTAAAGCTTGTGTATGGTATTCATAGATGAGACAATAATTACATTTTATTTTTAATAATCAGATTGCAACTGGTTTTTAGAGTCTCGCAAATGTTACAATTAATTTATTTAATAGTTAGTATGATTTTTATGTACTATGAGTTTTTAAATTTTATTCAGTTGTATGCATTGTACTTAACATTTGGAAGCGTGGAATAGACCGAGAATGACTGTAGCCTAATCATCTTTTAACTAACCATTACGTGAGATAAAAAGAATAGAAAACAACCTTCAAAAACACCTGTGTGTTTTTTCTACTAGCTCAAGTTATATGAATCGTAAAAGAAAACATCGCATGGAAGTTAAACATACCTAATCTTCACGAACAGTAACTTTAACGTGTGTAATTTTACATTACTCGCTCTAGTTATAAGAAAATTATATTTCAACAAGAAAAATATAAAGCACCTGTGTGTGCTCACTCACCAAGACCTTGTTAAATTATTTTTTATTCGAAAAGCAGAAGTCATTATTATTTTTTTAGATACATAATTGTAAGAGAGATCTATGAAAACAATATTTTTTTTTAGGGAACAAATTAAGGCTCATGTCAAAAACTTAAGAAAAAAAGTCGGTACAATAATTTTTGAATTTTAAGTTTATTTAAAAATGTATTTTACAAGTGTTATTTATTTTAATAGTGTGATTATATAAATGATATAATAATTTTCAATTTTTAAAACTTTGTTAGTATTTTATATTACATTATAGTTGTATGGATAAATAGGGGAAAGATCCCTATAATAGACCGTCTCTTAAATTGAACCATCTTAATATTTAGGTGATCTGGTTGTTGGGTGCTGCCATCTTTCGAAAAATTCTTTCGGCAGTGACACGAGAAGTTCTTGTTAGTCTTTGTTGTGTGATTTCAGCCGTAGTTTGTGTATAAAGAAAAAAAAAAGTTTTTGGTGTTTTTTTAAATCTAACTTACAGCACTTATTGCTAATCTTCTGTCAGGTGACATGTAAGTAGATACTTTCTTTAGTCTATATTAACTTCCAGAGTACTTTTATGTGATGAATATGAGTACTAACTCTGATTCCATTATGCTTCGTCCCATACTTGGAAACAGAGTAAGCCAAAATGGCCGTGTCTCCTAAATTTAAATGGATGGCATCGCTTATATTGGACTGGTTCATTATAAGAACCTTCTTTCTTTCTCAAATACCTAATTGATTAAATTTACAAATCTATTCAATATAAAACTATTATTTTTCACGTGTTTTTCATGTATCATACGAGCAAGGCACCGAATTGATATGAATTAATATTAATAGTAATGTATTACTCTAGTTGTAGCTATTAATTTATATCATTTATTCAAATGGTCCTATAATAATTTTACATAAATAAGTTTTATTTAATTATGGATTGGAAATACCACCATACTTAAATTCTTACACAAAATTAATTAAGTATATATTGTAATTTTCATAACACATGGCATAGTTTGAGCGTAATAATTAGGTTACCGTATTTCTTTGTTAATTTATAGAATGGCAAAGAAACGCAAGTATGGTGCGTGGGGAGAAGACATGGAAAGAGCTTTAACTGCTTACCGAAAGGGGATGCCGGCTTAAATGAAGTGGCTAGTTTTTATAATGTACCTAAAGCAACACTGAAGAGGAGGCTTGATGATAAAACATAAATGATAAATAGCCTGAACAAATATTTGGGCGTTCAACAGATATACCTCCAGAGCTAGAAAAAGAAATAGTTGATCACATCTTACTTCTCGAATCAAATTATATATACACGGGCTGATTTACAAAAGTTAGCCTATGATGTGGCTGAAGCTAATCATATACCACACAGATTTAAAAAATTGTAAGGCTGGAAAAAGATAGTATTATTGTTTCATGGCTCGCTATCTTGAATTTTCGCTGCGTTAGCCAGAGGCTACATCTTCAGCTAGGGCATTTGGGTTTTAAAGGGAAAAATTTATAGCATTTTTTCATACCCTCAATAAGATTATTGAAATAAGTAAGATAACATCAACCCAAATATTTATGGTCGACGAAACAAAAAACACAGAAGATTATATAAAAAAAGGGTAGGCATCAAGTAGGATCGATAACAATAGGAGAAAGAGGCACTAACACTACATGCGTGTGCTGTATGAGTGCTTCAGGTATGTTTGTGCCACCCATGTTGATTTTTAAGTGATTGCGTTTTAAAGATGAGCTCTAGACAGATGCCCCTCCTGGAAATCTTTTCTCATGCTCTGAAAGTGGCTGGATCACGAGTGAATTGTTCGTTATGTGGCTTCAGCATTTAATATAAATAGTGAAACCAAATATAAATGAAAAGGTTTTGTTGATATTTGATGGCCATTCCACTCTTACAAAGAACCTGAAAGTGATGACACTAGCTCGGGAAAACGGCATCATCATGCTCGCTTTGCCAGCTCATACAACACATCGTTTGCAACCATGCTATGTGTCATTCTTCAGACCATTGCATATTTATTATAGTGCCTAATCAAGCAGCAGACTTCGGACAAATCCGTCACAAAATATATCCCAATTCCAAGTTTTAACCCTACTGGTTGAGGCCTATGGGAAAGAGGCCCCAGTAGCAAATGCAATTAGTGGATTTTCTAAAACAGGAATTTGGCCACTTGTTAAAGATGTCTTCCAGGAATCCGACTTTTCTCCAGCGACCATTGCTCATCTTAAGCAACCAGAAAATATACATGATTTTCTAGCCAGCACTAGACTTGACAGATAATCTACAAATTCGAAACCATCAACTTTGACCACGTGTCTGAATCCTTTTCAAGCTCCTGATTTACAGAACCTTGCTGTCTTAGTTAAAGAAATGTCCTCTATTCCAGCACTAACTAGGAATAAAAGTAGGGCAACCATATCAGTCAAGACTATAACAAGCATTCCCTACAAGGATGATTTGCAGAAGAAAGCCAAATCAAGCTACACGATATCTTCTGCCAGAGTACAAAGTAAAAAACTCACTTTTCACAAATCTAGTAATGCAAGTGTTAGTTGATATTGTGACATTTATGGTACATCAGATAAGATGGACATGATTAAGTGCATGAATTGTAGAATATGGTTCCAACAAACATGTTAAGGAGACAGTGCTAAGAGAAAAAAAGATTTGTATGCCAAGACTGCATGTAAATATCTAGGGACTTTTTTTAGATAACATTTTTATCGACAATTCTTTTTCATTTACATTTAATTATTTATGCTGAATATACTTTAAAAATATAATATTATGAGGTATGGCTGAAAAATGTGTACAACTTAATGTTGTTACAAATAATTATCTCCCAGTTTAGTATATAATATTATTTTATATGGTGGTCAAATATATGAAATAGGGGCTTCAATTTAGTGGCCCAGTTTCTAAATTGGACCATTTGTTATACTGAAGCTTATAATTTTTTTAAACTAAC
Organism: Timema douglasi; assembly: GCA_901482245.1. NCBI lineage: Eukaryota > Metazoa > Arthropoda > Insecta > Phasmatodea > Timematidae > Timema > Timema douglasi. Next base: position 302,121 of record CABEEJ010000044.1, read on the forward strand.
AAATAAAGTCGTTGAATTGATTAAAACATTTAGTAAATATGTTAATAATGTATATATATAATGATAAGTTTAGTTCTTAGGTAATTTTATATTTTTACAATTTAGTTATTTTATATTAATTATTAATGCTTGTATTATTAGACCAATTTTGTCACCTATTTAATAAAGAGACGACATGAGTGTTAACACAATTTAAATTTTTATATACTACCATTTTTGGGATTTGCTTTATACATTAAAAGTTGATAATTTGTGTAGAGCAAAGGTAGAAGGATTCACATACATTATTAATATATATATATATACATTATTACACTATACATAGTACATTAATAGAATACTCATAGACTATTCATCTATGCAACAAAACACAAATCAATAAAGGTGTTTATATTATCGACTAAACTGACTACATTAACTCATCATAACAAAAAAATGTTTTTCTTTAAGTTTTAATTGTATGCTTGATGTTATAATACTTTTAACCATATATATATGTGTTCGTATATACATACATATGTACTGTACATACTCGTATCTAGTTTAAAAACTTGACAATTAAATAGTCTCTAAGCTAAGTTTTTTTTTTGTATTTGTTTGCTAAAAATAATTTACTCTACAAAAAAAATTGCATTTGTGATACACTAGTCTTTCAATAATACCTTCAACGAAAGTGTTACTAACTACTGTACTTAATATTAGTGATAGGGATTATTACTGAAGCTAAGAGTATTTATATTCACCCGCATTTTTGTTCAATGAAGATAATGATAAAAGCACCATCAAAATAAGTAATGAAAAATCAATTCCAGTCAATCTGGCAAGAATTAAGCTATGCGCTTTTAGGCAGTCTAATACTATTACTCTGAGGATAAAAATAGTTGTGTACACTTAATATTAAAATGAATAATGGAACAAAATGCTTAGATCTTTCCATCTAAATCGCTTATATAAGTATATATCACAAAATATCCTGAGATATTGTAAGAAGTGGTTTAGTTCCTCAAATGTAAAATTAAACTTTGTGTTTTTGTAATTTTTAATTTATTGGGGGATTATATATATATATATATTAACATTACTGAGATAGAAAAAAGAAATATTAGAGGGAATGTAACCACACATGCGTTAAGGGAGAAAGGAATTTTTTAAGAACTTACTCAATCATATCAAGCTGGTATTCGAATCCTGACCTCCCCGCTCTTGGAAATCCGTACATCATCAACCTAACATTTAATCCACGTGCTTCCCGATGCGGGTATATTTCTGGTATTAAATGAAGACTATAGTGGAGATTTTCGAAACTCACTATTTAAATGCACGCTATTTTATATTGGAAAGTCATTTGATTATAGTTTTAGATCTTATTTGAACTATATAATAGCGCCCAAAGGATATATAAATATGGGAAACATTGTAATGTTCCAACTTTATCTCATTTGAAGTTAAATCATCTTACGTCAATGGGATTCGAGTTCAAGTATCACTTGAAAAATCACCTGAAATTTAAGTAGCGCTTGAAAAAATAGCATCGTCATAATCCTTCGTTGAAAGGCGTGTGAAAACATTTTTTGTTTGTACCACGTCTTACTAACAGTTCAATATATCATGTCACTTATGTTGAAGGTGAAAATAAGTTGGAATTTAAAATAAATGTACCAAAAAATTAAAAATAGTGGGAAACCATTGAGTAAAAACACTTTAAATCACCTGAACGAACACACTGGCACATAAGCGGTAACCCAATATGTTGATATAATGATGCCTAAAAGCTTGTGACCACAGATGCATGTAAACATAACTAATAACAAGCTTAGAGATATTAAGAATACAAAACACAAAACTAAACAGTTAAGATCGATGAAGATGATGTGGGTTGGATGATAACTTGAGTTTTAGGGCTAGAATATGGCATGACCTAAGATTCTATGGATATTATTACCGCTCAAATGAAATCGTTGTGTTCTCAGGTAGACTGCTTGTCTGGAGGAAACTGGAGGGGTGGGGGGAGAGCTGAAGGATTTACACAACTGTTGCTACACCGTAGAGCATTGGTGGATAATGGAGTAGTTTCCATTCTGATTTCGGTAGGAAGAATAGTAGATGTTAGTTACTAAAGTTACTAAAACCGCATTAATATATTCGTATATCAAGTTATGTTATTTGCAGCTCTCACTTATATGATAGATATTATCACTACCTATAAAATAACACACATAATGTAATGAAATGCTATCTATGTTGGCTGAAAAGAAATATGTTTCAATTTTCTAAACTGTTCTTCCAACCTATATTAGGGTATATCTATCTCTCAGAGAAACTCTGGAGGCTTTACACAACTCACTCTTGCTACGCCGTGGAGTAGGGTTGGCAAGTGGATGACCTAATTGTTCCATCCTTCTACATAATCATTGGACTTACCGGAGATATTCGTCAATAATAGAAATCACAACCAGAAATAAGTCTAGTTTGATGGGGACGTGGACTAGCAGTTAATCTCATCTAGTCTGGTTTGTCATTGAATATTATGTGGTGGTTTTAATCCTGGCTGGGTGTAGTGGGATTGGGTTTTATTCTCTATGGGCTAGACAAATGACTGGTATGGAAACTCATCATATTGGCCTTCTTTCTTCAAGACATACGTAAAGAAGAGGTAAACACTGACACATAATCTTTAATGGCACGCACCTTGTTCGGAACAAGGATATAAGCCCAACTTTAGTGAAATGTTTTATGGATGCCACGCTGGGAATAGTCTTCAAATTTACAATTTTACACCCAAACGTGCCTCCAAAGGTAAATTTTAAATTTTCCTTGCTTCCTTGATAGTAATTTATAGCCTGGGAGAAAACAGTGATCAGGAATCTTGGTGAAGATAATTGAGGTATTTAAACTAGCAATATTTTTTTTTACCACCACGTCTTACCACCCGTTCGGGCTAAAGGTTAACTATCAATGTTAAAAGTATGTTCGTGAATTAATAACAGAGGGTTATTCGAGAAGAACATGGAGAACTACGCCTTCAGAGCACACATTGAATCAGTCCATGACGGTTGACTTGCGTCTATATGTGTAGGAGAAGTGAAACATACTCATTAATAGGGACCGGATTTTTTCCTATTTACCTTTTCTTTTCTTAAATCGTTAAATATAGGCAGTTGAGATATACATCCATTAAACTTTATTAAAAGTACAATCATATGTTAATTTTATAGCGCCTATTGTTACCTATTTCTTGCCTATTTTATGAATAAGCACCTTAACGCTCCTATTTCAGTTTAGGCCTTTTTCTTTTTAATACGGGATGGATTTTCTAATGAAAAAGAGAGTCCAGTTTCTTCAAAATTGTAAGTTGTGATATAATTGTTTGGAGTAGGTTTTAAAATACACTATTTTTAAATATAAACCAATGATAGTGAATTGGGTGGAGGACAATGGGTGCAGTAACATACATCTTTGAAGGAAACAGCATGCCGTTGCAGGAGAAAAGTTTAACTATTTGGAAAAGCCAAATTTTAGATGTTGTCCCTTGATATCGCTAGAAGTAGAACTCGGCTATTCAAATTATTAAAAAGATTTTATCTGAAAATTTAACCCATTTCACTACTGAAAATCTGGAACATTATTTATTTATTAACATCATGTGATCTGCTTAAGTGGTCGAATCATCTAAGGCATCACTCTTGCAGTAGACTGGACTGCCAATGAAGGCGAGACCCAGATTAAAATCTCCGTCTGATGCATTAAGGTGTTACTTACCAAATTGTATCCCACTCTTCCTTCCCGAAAATGCAGATAAACTTCCTATAATTTCCACCTTCCTAACCCATAGCAAATTTTCTTAACTAGGACTGACACAACATCCAGTTCCCGGCCGTTGATTTATCAATGTAAAAGGATAAACCAATATTTTTATCAATGATGAATTTTTTGCCATGCCAAGAATCGAACCCGGGACCCTTGAGCTCAGTAGGCATACAGGCTACCAACTGAGCTAGGAACACTAATTTGTCTTGCTTAATTAATTTTTTTCAAATATTTCAAATCCTTTAAAAAAATTATATTTTTAAACCATGATAGGGATCTTAAACACTAAATACGATGTTAGCTTCTTTTAATCGTTGTATGATTAAACTAATTTTATTATTTAATACTTTTATTATTCATTTTAAAGTTTAAAAAAGACTGAATGTATTTTCCTGACTTTTACTTGAGTTCAGAAAATTCTAGAGAAAAATATACCAACGATAAACTTGTCTTATTAATTAATGTAAGAAGTAGGGCATTTATCATCACCTGGATTTCTGTAAAGTGCTGATAGCGTGAGAGCACGAAACGGGCCAAAAGAAAAGGTAAATAAAACCTTATACTAAAAACCCATAAAAACGAGGAGGAAGGAAATGTGATATAGGCATATTTTATAGGGTGTTTCCATGACGAGGACCTTGCTGTGAAGGTCCTTAGTTCAATTCGGTCATCTGATAATATGGTAATGGTTTCCTGAGTCTAGCCTTTCATCCGCTGCCACTTGCATGTTATGTGACGGCAAGGCTACGCAGGTGTTACTAGCACAATCGCGTCCTTAAAACGGACGAATTTAATTTGTTACAATACTAAACTGGGTAATGATAGTGGAGGGGGGGGGGGCACTGATCCAGAAGACTATAGCTCATTTTTGGTTGGGGTTATGAACTTTGGGGGGTTTGTTTATTTATAGGGGTAGCAGAGTTCACGTTTTAAATTCAAAACGAAACTGATGTGAAGCTTGAAACATGCAAAGAAAAGTCGAAGCCGAAGTTGTACATAAGGTTATGGTGGGTGTCAAATAACACAACTTCTAGTTTTAAACTATCCATGCATCTAGGTGTAGATAATGACTTAGAGAGATAGTCAAAGCAAACTGCATTACTTTATACTCACATGGCTGAATATATCCATAAACCCCTCGTTTACCCTATGAAGTATCAAGCTTAGGGACCGTTCTTAAATTACGTCAGGGTTTTAATTTGAGTGGGGGGATCAGTAGTTATTTTTAGATTTTATTACGAGAGTAAACGGGAGTGTCAGAATCCACTATCCATAAGATATTTTATCAATGTGTATGGCGAGATGACAAATTTTTTTTAATAAAATAAATATATTAATTATAAAATTTCACTTATATTTGATTTATTCACTCCAATTGAAGTATTCTAAGATTTACTATAGCTTGCTTTATTACCAATCGTTATGTCTAAAAATAATTAAACCTTTTAAATAATCTAAATGATAAGACAGTAAAAAATTATGTGATAGTGAGAAGTGGTAAAGGGTGATAGAAAATTTTACGATCCCTTATGAGGGGGTCAGGGAGTCGAAAGTTATGAAAAAAGCCTTACCTAATTTATGGATGGTCACTTACTTTGCATGGTTCCACTATGGTGCCGCTGATAGATTAATAGAGGATTTTACAACCGTTTTGATATCGCAGTTCATATGGGTTTAGAAAAGTATTGATGGGCCAGTTTTGATACGTAACTGACCAAAAAATTTCAACGTTATATTTATCATTTAATAATAGTCAGATATTAGTCTATTTTTATGAATACTTATTGTTTTCTTGTCAAATCTTATGCGGGCCAGATAAAAATCAGTTGGCGGGCCCAATTCGGCCCACGGGATGTAGGTTACTGGCCGCTGGACTGTAATACACTAAGGTAGGACTGCTAACGTTCAGATAAAACGGAGTGTACGTTATATATGTCATTTAATCACTAGTCGGTATTAAAAATGTTTATTAGCAATTTTTATATTTAAAAATGTCATATTTTGTGGGAAATTTTAAATATGTTCATAATAAATAAAAGTGTTTGTCTTACTTTGAAATGTTTTTAGGATGTGAAGGTTATTGTGTGTGTTGTAGTCAATGCAAAGAAGATTTGACCTTCGACTTTGACACAACTCTAGGCCCTATAATTATTTCCCGCCCTTTGCTTTATACTATTTAGGGAACATCTAGTCTCTTTACTCTAAAGTCACAATTATTTTGTTTTCATTTTGTGCATGTAAATAAAGCCACTATATGGTTGTGTACCTAAATTTTCTTTGCATAAGGTCCTCCCAATTTAACAACACCAAGGGCTATATCGTACTTTCAACATACATTAATTACAAATAAATATGCATTAAAATATTATTTATACTTTTCATGTGCATTTAAATCAAGGAACTAACAATAAAATCACAAGATGAGTAGTGTTTTTCATACGGTTAATCTACTTTAGTTTAGTATTTTAGCTTTACCATATTTAACATATTATTTGATGAATTCATGACATAAATTAACCAAATGAGATTATATGGAAAATGTAATCTCACATTTAGTGTAATTTTTGGTATTCATACATACAGTCAACCTCTTTAATCAGTCATCTATAGTCACACAGATTTACGAAATTATAAAATATTTATACGTTTGATAACATTTAAATTATTTAAAGTGAAGGCAGCCTAGTTTGAGATAACATTGCAGCAAATTATAAATTGTAAGTCTTAAACCTCCTAATGCAATGCAAGATTTTTTTAAAATAAAACCTATTGACTTTATAAGTAATATAATGACTAATTCATATACAAAACTTAATATTTAGATATAATCATCACAAATTGACACTGATGCTTCAATAATTTGTAAAAATTGAACGCATCTTAAAATGTGTATGTCTTTAACACATACAGTGTTTGAATGATATTTTTTTATATTAATTATTGTAAATAAAGAATTGTTTAAAATAAAATGTATGTATTTACTATTTCTTACAAAATTATGAATACTTAAGCTGCATATTCCACTATTAGGTATGAAAAAGTTAGTGCATAGCTTTTATTTAAATACTTTGTAAATCATAATATTTAACTTCTGTGTGATTTGAGATCGAAATGTATAATTAAAAAACATAAAGTGTCCAGACTTGCTTAAAATAGGAAGTCCATGACTCTTTTTTTCTACTTCAAGCTAAAGACTTATAATTACTGTCGACAGTTTTTTTTAAGTTAAGATAAAACTTCACAGTTCTCACAACAAATTTTAGATAATTAGTCGTTCTTCGCTTTTTATACAAAGACCTTAAACATGTCGCTAGTGTTGAGAAGGTAGTTTTCTCACATCTTCTCAAGGTGATGACTTGTAAGGTTTGAGAAAATATGCAAGAAAATAGTAAGATATTTTATAAAACCCTTCACCCACTTCGGAGGCCGCGGGGCCTATAAGGTGATACTCTTGCGATATAATAGACTGCCAAGACGGGGAAATAGGGGTTCAAGCCATACTGAGGGTTATTTTCTCTAAATTGTTTTCAACTCTCCCTCCACGCAAATGCGGATAAACGTCTTCTAAAATCAAACCTTACTAATTCCAAACACAGTAGTGTAATTAATACAAAAGCGTATAACCCGAACTTTTAGTAAGACGCAGAAAATGTGAAGTCCATATTTTATAGTATAACGTATTGATTATAAAATAGATAACCTATTTAATATATAAGACAGAAAAGATAATACTTATTATCAAATGGTATTGAACTTAAAATAATATTAATGAATGTACGAATCCACAAACAATTATTTTATGTTTAAATAGCATATGTACCACTCTGTTTATTTAAAAACACTATTTTGCCTAATAATATTTTTATATTTACATTTATTGAATATATTTTTAGACTTAGACCACTCATAAACCACCATAAGTAGTTATTTGACTATAAACTGCACCAAAAAATTACATTTCTCGTGAAATAATGTAAAATCTGCACAGCAAATATTTAATATTGGTTTATATTCTTGTATTCTTGGTTTGTTTTACTAATCAATCCTGTGCCAGTCTGCAAAACGTTAGAAGGTGTAGCATTTTATAACTCTTTTATTTGACTGAATTAATGAATATATTCCGTAAATAAAGTTGACGTTTCTGTTTCAAGGTGGTTGGAGAGGTCGCACTCCATGTCACTTTAGAAGGAAGTAGTTGGGAGTCCTGGCCGGGTAATATATGGACCCCTAGTCCACAGCTAGTCCTGACAAAGGGGTTTCAAGTGCGCGATTCCATAATACATTCACCCCAAACACCCCCTCCCTCCACCCAACACCTCCCCTCTCAACATCCTGCGGCCCCTTAGTGGCCGGTCTTTCTTTACATCCCGTGTGGATGGGGATTTGATATTAATTACCAGACGTGGAGCAATACGATTCTTGTTAAAAATAAATGTTTTATCACATGTAATAAAGAAGTTGGGTAAGATGTTTTTTCGATAGTAAGCTACAAAGATATTGCGATGGTCAGTATTTATTAATTATGGGATAATAAATTGTCTTAATGGGTGTACTTTACACGATGACCAAGTTGTGGTTATTTTATTTAAGATGTGATGAACGGGAACGTGATTTAAGGTCAGTATTTATCTATAAAAATATAAATTTTGAATATTTTAAATAACGTTTAACACATTTTCTTTTGTAAACTATAATGTATTACAAATACAGTAATTATCATTTTAATCATGGTAACTAAATATTTCATCCTTCTATTTTAAATTTCAACACTCCGGAAATAGATATTTGTGAATTGTGTCCATACTGACTCATAAATAGTATGTTGATATAGAATAAAATAAAATATCAAGCCTGAAGGTGTCATAGTGAGTATCAATAAGCTCAGATGTTGCATTTTATGACTATAATAAATCACACTATTCAATTGTTTACGATACATTTGAAAAACTAGAAGAATTTGTACTAATAATAATAGTTTACTGATAATATTTTAAAAAGTTATTTTTTTCAAAATGGTAATGGATAGGCATCTTATAACAGTATCGGCCTGCTGTGTCAGTATAGGCCTACTTATTTAATCTAATTTTTCACCGAGCTTTCAAAAGCATACAAATAAAAAGACATATTATTTGATTTGTATCAAAAATGGAAATATCTTTATATCATGAGTAGGTCTAGTAATACCATTCATTATCTTATTAGGTGTATAATACCAAATGATATACAAGGGCGATTGTAGTTTCAAATGCAGCCAGAAACAATACAAATATTGGGTGACCTGGCGGTCTAGGGGTAAGGTGTCGGTCCCCTGTGCTGGGGGTCAAGGGTTCAATCCTCGGTTCCGGCACGGATTTATCTGATTGCCAAACCCTTCCGTCACCTCTGACAAGGCGTGTATTAATCACAACCTGTGAATGTGTGGAATGCCAGGCCTCCACCGTGGTTCGTATTCTACGTTAAACTGTAGGTCTTCTATTTTATCTCACAATCTCCCTACCCTCACACGTAAGTGTATATAGCTCGAACGGGTAGTAAGACGAAGTGATAATAATAATAATAATAATAATAATAATAAATACATTAATACATTAAGTCGCTATGTTAAGTAGGAAAATAAAAATTACTAGCCGTAAAATAATTATTTTATATTAAACATACTAAACAAAATAACAATTAAAATGCGACGATAATGGCGTCTAGTTTTTTTTTTAGACTACCTTTTTCTAGTTTTTCATATAGTCTTAGCCCCTGTTTGGGTTACTTATGCACCTACATTAATTAAGCCTGTGGAGTAGGAACAAGAAAATTAAGAGTTTTACAAGAAATCTATCCATACAGGGGAGGAAAAAGTTGGCAACAGTACACCCGACAGGGACTCGAACCCAGATCTCCCAGTCATCAGCAATCCAGTCCAACATAATAGTGACGCGTTATATCACGTGACCACTGATTTAGGCTTTCAACTGATGTTAGTCTTGAAATCAATAATATACTTATTATACATTTTGTTTAAAAGTTTTAAACATTATAAAATAATATATTAATTTTTATCTTCTTGATATTCAGTGCTATAACCTAATGTAATAGTTAGGTTGACTGATTAAAATGATGAACTAAGATGGATCTATTGTATTTTTTTTCATATGAAGACAAAAAGAATAAAATTAGGAAACTCTTTTTTATAAAGTTAGTAATAGCATTGGTAATGACTACGATATTAACAAAAGTAGTATTGTATTTAATACCACTGTTTATATATCTGTAAATACAAACTAATGGTAAAGGCCTCTAGTAGGTATATTATTTGCGCATATGGGTTACTCCTCGTATGATAATGTGTACAACACAATTCTATTTAATATAACATGGACTATGTCCTCACACATGGCTCTGCATTGAAGACAATTCATTTGAATACATTTAAAAACAGTGCTTTGGTTTGAGGTCTTAGCCTATATTTGTCCATTGTATTCAAAACCGACGAGTGTGTGATCAGCATTCAAACAAGAGGATTTGTGAAACAGTTTTAATTTGTGTGTATGCATAGAGGGGGACTACATATATGTCTGCATACCTACAGGTGGGACCATTAAAGGTTAAAATCTAGAATAATACATTTAAGACACTACAAAAATCAAGAGTGCACTAAATTTCACATGCGAGCTAATTACCTGATTATATATATATATATATATATATATATATATATATATATATATATATATATATATATATA
>CABEEJ010000044.1:312716-340805 GCA_901482245.1 Timema douglasi
TATATATATATATATATATATATATATATATATATATATATATATATATATATAGATATATGGATTGATAGATATAATGTGTATTATTAGTATATAACTATATACACATCTTTTAGAATATATTTTTGCTTCCAAATATTTTAAATATATATCAGTTCTTTTTTTTCTCGTTTTATAAGAATATATTTTTCACTAAATTAAGTAAAAGTACGAATTAAGGCTGCAGTATTGTTAGTACTTGAAGAACTTTATAAAAAAATTAGTATATTATGTTTATCATTCTATTCCTGTTGTTGCTGATAGTATTTTTGGATATATTTTTAAAATTGGTTTCTTGTGGAAACTAGCTTATTTAAAATACTGTTTGGGATATAAAGTAACAAATTGATTAAATTTATTAGAGCTGTTTAGAAGAATTATACTTCGTATTTTCCCTTATTTGCCAGTAATTATTTATATACTAAATATGTGTTTATATTATCATAGTCATAACTATATCTAAGAGGTAAATATATATTTATAAACTAAAGATGGAATAAAATATGCTAAGCCCCTTCTGCAAAATATAAATGCTCATTTCAAGTATATGTAGATTTTTTAGTGCCATCTAGCTTATTTGGACCCACTTCAGTGGCCAAATGGTACAAGGCGTTACTATCGTGTTAGACTTGCTTGCTGATGACAAATAGATCAGGGTTAAAATCTCAATCAGTTCTTGTGAAGATGGTATTTCCTATATTTTTTCCCAATATTCTTCCACGCAAATGCGAGTAGATTACCTCTAAGATGCTTCCTTTCTCATCCCTACCCCATTACAGTTACTAGCATAAATGACTATAAACTGAACAGGAGTGGTGATAAAAAAAAGTTTGTTTTGGGAGAGTTTTCCCTTGAATGTTGACACTTAATTTAAAGTTTCTTTTATAGGTTAATTGTAGTTCTGAGGCTCCAAAACCAACAAATCAAAATTATATTAACAATGTATTTTAGTAGACCTATTAAAAATTACTTTATTGTTGGTGGAAGGTTAGATTCTTGCTTCTGACCATTAACTTTGATCTAAGAACTAACACATTACTAGTGAAATGTTGTTAAATATGACGTTATTTACTTTTCATAAACTTACTTAGAATTATATAACGTTGAATGAAAATTAAACAATATTATATGTTCATGGCCTCAAATCCAGCTGGGGCCGATGTATATTTCTAGAGCAATAAAAATCTGTTGCACAACTTCCTTCGGAAGGAGGTAAAGCCGTCGGTCCCATGTCGATTGTGGCATCTAAATGAACCCTGGAAGGTATGTGAAAATACCTTTCCCGGCAAAATTGGTAGGCCCTTTTGCTCTTTCTTATAGAAACTCGTTTGTTGATAATATCAGTCAGTTTAGAAAGTACACGTTATATATCTCTTGATAAATAGATTAATTAAAATTTAATAATACTTAATGTACATGCCGAAACCTTTCACCTTCATTTTGGTATGAGCCATATTTTGAAATAATAAACCTCTTCTGTGTTTCCGCAGCACGTCTCAGCTCTCCGGTGAACGGCCGTCTAAAAATGATATTTTTTCTCTTTATATCTTACAAAACATTGAACGGAAAATAGCCCTTAATTTAATAATAGACTGGCTTACAAGTAATAGTGAAGTCCAAGTTCAAATCTCAGCTGGGTGCATTGCAGTGGATTTTTCAAATAAGATTTATATTGGGGTGTTCCCACCTTCCCCCATCAGACGCCAACTCATTTGCTCTTCTTCCTCGCATTAATGTAGGTGCACCTTCCAATAAACTACCAACTGATTCTTACACATTAGATTAAATTGTCAATACATTTTTAAAATACTATCTAAAAATAAATCATATTCTTTGAATCTTTGACAAATAAGATACAAGTTGTTATAGACTCTTTCCAAACAATAATATTTTTTACTATTATGTTTTTAATTTCTCAGCGTCTTACTACTCGTCCAGGGTCTCCGCATATTAATATTGGCGAAGTATGGGTAAGGAAGTTCAATTTTAAAGGAAATGTATTGAACCTGCAAAGGTGTGGAAGAGGAGTATGAAACCCTTTAGGACCACCACACTAAGTATACCAGGCCAGGAAATTAACTTTTGATATCCTCAATTTACATTTATTTAAATATTTTTCGGTGTATTCATATTTTTTTAGAACAGAATATCAAGGCATAAATGTGTGACTTAATATTGCATTTGTTGGATTCTCAAAAATAGCTCATACAACACCATTGATTCCAAATGAAATGTTTTTCTCAACTTAGTTGGAAAAAATTATACAAATAGCTTTACTTAAAGTATTATTTGGTTTCATATACTTGATTTTTATTGTTAGGTATAACAAAAGAGTTATTACTTAAGTCCACTATTTCAAAGTCTCTTTAAAGTTATAGTTATTTAATTATTTGAAACCCGGTTTGGTCTATGGCGTCCCTCTCGCAATAAACGGGGCTGCTGATAACGGGGAGTTCGAGGTTCAACTCCTCGTTGGATGGACTGAGATATTTTCCCAAAATGGCTTTTCGTTTTCTCTCCACGCAAATGTGGATAATTTCCCTCTAAATACAACTTTCATCAACCCTAGCACATTATTGTAGTTTGTACATGATCGTATGACACTAAAGGGTAGTAAGACCTAGTATTTAAAGACATTTTTTTTCTGCCTCAGTTGTTGCACTGTCTACAGTGTAGCTCTTGCAACAAAACGAATTCACTTTGACAGGGAGGTCAGGGTTTGTATTACGATCTGTTTGGTGGATTTTAGGGAATATTTTTCCACTCTCCCTAAAGAGAACTGCTAGTTTATTTCTCTTGCACTATTCTTAACCGATATTTAAACTATTAGTGTAAATATTTGAATGACCTGAACTAGAAGCCAGGCGCGGTTCGTTTTAAAAATATAGCTTCTTAAAATAAAACCATTTGTAAAGCTATACGTTTTCTTTGACTCGTATAATCAAACTTTGGCTTTATCCTCTAGCATCGAAGAAGAGCAATACATTATCTTCAAACAGTAAACATAATTGGAATAAAGTAATTGTTGGTGTACAGACGAACAAAAATATGTCTTCCCGGTTATCTCGTAGACTAAATTCGTGTTGAGTTCGGGGTAGGTTATGTGGGTCATACCTGGATTGAACGCATAGAAAAATCAATAAAGTAGCATCGAATATAAATCGGATGCTCCTTACTTATTGAAGAAAATGTCCTCAGCGCCATTGAAGAAGAGGGGGAAAACGTTATTGTTAAAAGTTTTTAATTGGTTTACATTGAAATTTATATTATAAAATACTTTTTAATTTGTCTTAAAAAATTGTATCTAGATAGTTAGACTAAAGAATAATAAATAAAAATAATTACAGAAAACATAAATTTATACTGAATTTATTTTTGGTGATCATTGCGTTTAGCAAAGTAGGCTACTTTTACATTAAAATCGCCTCTATATTCTTAAGCTAGCTTTCAATGACCAAGAAATATATTATATATATATAAATATTGTCAAAGTATTAATTAGAGAACTGCGCATTTGAAGAATATAAAAAATAATATTGATGAAACATTTTCCTATTTAGCTCAGGGTGATAGTGTCATAGCTATCAATATGAGCAATTTTAAAAATGGATGCAACTTTGTAGATATTTGATAATTACAATTAGAAATTAGCCTATTGCTATTCGTAAGAAATATCATTCTAACTTTTGTATACCCATTTGTAAAATATGCTTCTTTTATATATTTATAAACTTGAATTAAATATCAACTGAAGATATTTTAAAATACATAACTTCAATAATTGTGGGCGTTTTAGCAAATAAAATAATAAAATCATTGTAATTTGTTAATTTTAGGTGCATGTGACCTAGATACTATTAGTTTTCCCTTTAAACTTGAAAGGAATATATTCCAAATATTTATGTGCACGAACAAATTTAGTTTTTGTGTGTTTCTTCAGTTAATAACCCTTAACTTTTAAGTTTATTTAATCATATACAGAGCTCACTGAGATTATAAATATTATTAATACCATAGATGAAATAGTTACCTAGATTGTTCAATACCTTCAGAATTCCCTACATAGGCGTGTGTCTATCTTATTTAACTACAAAAACATATATATTTATATACATATATGTATGAGATATACATATATTTATATACATATATGTATGAGATATACACAAATGTAGGAGACTATATATAATATATATAATTAGTTCGGGGTCATTACAGCATATTTCAGCTACTTTATGAGGTTCAGTAGCTAGAGCTACGTATCTCATCTATTAATTAGTAAATTAATCATCTGAATTATATTAACTGTGTTGATTAAGTTAGCTCATTTTGGAATAGCCACTAGGGGCAAACACATTGGTTCAATAGCTGAACCAGACATATATTTTTAAATCAGGGCTAATATTTATTCATATAATTTTTTTTTTACAACAATCAAGAAGAATCTGAAACTCTTGTTTCGTGAATCTATATTTGTCTGTCTGGCCGTGAAATACTCTGAGCATAAGGACTACAATTCAATTTTATTGTATCTGGATTGTACATTGCATACAATCCCTCTATCTTGAATAAATTTCAAACCTTCTCCATCCTTGCTAAGGGGTCGGAAAGAGGGAAGAGGGAGGGGGGTTGAACACTTGGAGTAGGTGGAGCGGGCGGGCATTTGGGGGTATATTAGGGTAACCTAGTGAGTCACGAGTATGGAAATTTTTACTTCTCATCTCCCCCAACACGTTTTGTCTCTTTCTACAAGTATTTTCTCTCCACCCTCTCCACCCTCTCCACGCACTTGAAAATCCCCTTTTGCTTGCCCTAATCTCCTCTATTTTTTTCTATCCATCCTTTTCTCTATATATTATCTATGTGTTTATTTTTTATGTATATATATCTCACAAGTCGTTGCCATCTATTAGTGCAGTTCTGTAGACCATTTTTAAAGGCCTAGTTCTTGTGGTTCATCGTATTTAAATCCCAAAATCTTGATAGGGTGTCCAAATACATCCAATATTAGTAGATTTTTTGCTTTACGTGTTACCCACATGGGCTATAGCTAATTACAATAACTTACATAAGGAGGGAGAAGGTAAAATGCAGAGAAAATGTATTCGTATTTTTACAGAGAAATAAAAGTAAACCATTATTAATCAACTTCTTTCAGCACACTTAGCTGGTATTTCAACCCTAACATTTCAGTTACTGGCAAACCAGGCTAGATTATTTTGACAAAAAATTTCGTATCATAGGTCTACCAGTATTTCATGAACTTTTCCCCAGGGTGGCCCCTTTTCACCATTGGAATGATACTTACGGATTTTTATTCCTGAAGGTTGGGTGGTAGGGTATGAAAGCTTGAAACAATATTTTTTGCAATTTTTATAAAAAAAATTGACCAAAGTGAATACAATATTGCTCCAGTAGATGTGTTTAGATTAATTTGTACTTGTTATTAAAACAAATTTTTAATATTTGTAATGAGCATTGCATTATTAGAACAGGAATTTCTTCCATTAAGAGTAAAGACAAAATTATAGATAAAGTATATATAGGACAATATACATAAAATATATATTCAATAGTTACATCTGTATTTATTTATATATTGTTGTGAAACGTGCTCTCGTGCCTTACATGACAAAAAATGTAGGATGTTAAAAAATAAAGTGCTTGGATAAATATTTGTTTTAAAAAGAGATGAGAATACGGAGGAGTGAAGGATGTTACATATTGATGAGTTACATACCATATACTCATCACAATACAATGTTTGGATAATCAAGTCTCACAGATTATGGTGGACAGGATTCAGTGATAATGTTAAATTCTATATCCTTGTCAGGGTATTGACTGACAAACCCAATGGAAGAGACCATCCTGGAAGACCTAAACGAAGATGGGAGTATCACATTAGAATGTTTCTGAAAGTGGTGGGGTGTAATGAGGTGGACTGGATAGAACTAACTCAAGATAGGGACTGGTAGCGTACTTTAGTAAGTGTATCAATTGAAATTTCCAGTTTCTAATACCATAAATTAAGTAAGTATGAATGTGCTTTGATATAGAAACGTTAAACAGATGAGAACCTAATCTCTCTCCCACCCAACCTGAAAATGTAAATAATAATTTTAACTGCACTGCTTGTGAACTTAATTAATATATTTTTCTAACCCTCCCCAAGAGTGGATCACCACGGCACCCCCTTCGTGAACCTCATCCCTGTATGCGACTAAATTATCGACGTAGATCTTTTGGAAATAAAGTATTCAGTCTTCCTACCACTCACCAATGGAAGGAACAAAAACTATTAATTATTTTTTTGTTATCACAATGTTGTGTTACCTGTTTGGAGCTCTATTGTTAATGTGACTGACTGATGTGGGATAATCCATATTTCTAGAGCAACAACGATCGCTCATTGAAGAGGTGGTGAGGTACCTACCACTATTGATTCACGTGACTCTTCCACAAGAGCTAGGTCAGGGTTCGATACAAACTATAAGGACTTAGGCTATCTACACACATATTAGCAATTAGGTATATCTCATTGTCTTTCAGTATAAAAAAGACAGTGTATTACTACCTTTTATTCATCTCTCATATTATTTTTGGCACTGACTAGTAGGGTCAATATTATGGGTCATACACCTAGTCCTTAAATAATTTAAACCTATCTTCTACCACACCAAAGTGTGTTTTTCTAAAAAAAAAATTAATTCCTTTAGTAAGAAATATTATATGTGACTTATTATATCATAATATATTCTATTTACAACTCAAAATGTTTCCTTGGATTAGTTAAACTAAGTTTCGGAAAGTTCTAGTGAACAATAAGGTATATTTCACGTGGCACTTTCAAGCGAATGCTTGACGAGTAATCGTGTTTTCACAAATTTAACATTTTTCAATAAACCCCTTTCGTGCGAATGCTTGGTGATTTATCGTAGTTTCTAAAACCTCAACCTTTAACACAATCCATTTTCTAGAGAATTATTGACAATTCACCACGTTTTAACAAATTTAAACCTTTTGCACGAGTCACTTTTGATCTTGACTTGTCATCGTGGTTTAACAAACCTTAACACGAGCAACTTTAGAGTGAATGCTTAACATGTCATCAAGGTTTGACAAACCTCAACCTTCTGTACGAGTGACTTTCAAGTAAATACTGGACAATTAATCACGGTTACACCAAGATGGATTCTTTTGTGCTTGCCACTTTCGAGCAAATTATTACGATTCATGGTGGTTTCACAAACCTCTACCTCTAATACTAGCCTTTATTAGAGTGAATGCGTGACCTGGTGGTCTAGGGATAAGGTGTCGGACTTCTGTGCTGGGGTCCGAGGTTCAATCTTCGGTCCCGGCACAGGTTTTTCTGATTACCAAACCCTTCCTTCACCTCTGACAAGACGTGTATTAATCACAACTTGTGAATGTGGGGAATGCCAAGCCTCCACCGTGGTTCGGATTCCACGTTAAACTGTAGGTCCTCTATTTCATCTCACAATCACCCTACCATTACACATTAGCGTAAGTGCGTATAACCCGAACGGGTAGTAAGACGCGGTGCTAATAATAATAATAATAATAATAATAATAGAGTGAATGCTTGACAAGTCATTGTGACGACACATTGGCCAATTTTGAGGGATGGTGTGGGATTTAGTATAGAGCAACAAACCTAATCCTTTCACAAAAGATGCTATACGCAATAGTTTGACAAACCATTTGATGGCTTCATTGCAACGATTGATGTGGAATAATAATAATGCATCTGATTATTTCTCTACCATAACTGAAATGTGTGTCTAGAAACCATTAGAAAATCATTAGTATCCTTAGATTTATTGAAGGACCATTTATACCCTCTATTTTTGAAAATTGTCTATAATAACTTGAAATTAGTTTGAAAGTTTCATTGTCTTTTTAATTATTCCTAAGTAAAATATGGGTGTACTCCAGCAAATGAGAACTATTTCCATATTCATGTTGATTAAAAGTAAATTTAATTATTTTTATAACCAGACACTATCATTAGCACATTAGCACTATAAAGTGACCTTGAAATTAATAAGAGGCCTATAGGTATAACATCTAGTAGACTATTTCTGAAATTCAATATTCTATTACGAAACACAATTCCCCTTCTTTTCTTTGAATTAAACTTTTTTTTCAGTTTACAGTATTTTACTTATATATAAAAATATATATTCTAAACTCTTTCGCCATGGAAAGCTTCCTTTTTTTTTATGAACTAACGGTTTGACCCGTTCTTCACACGGCTAGGCACCACCTAAACAATATTAAATCAGAACGTTCAACAATAGGCTGCTCCAATATTGATAGTTCTTCGTTTTACAATCCTTATCTAAATATGGCTATCACTAACCATTCATGCTAATTAATATCTTATATATAAAATTCTCGTGTCACAATGTTCGTTCCCGTACTCCTCCGAAACATCTTGACCGATTCTCATGAAATTTTGTGAGCATATTGAGTAGGTCTGAGAATCGGCCAACATCTATTTTTCATACCCCTTAGTGATAAGGGTTGTCCACCCTTAACATTTTTCTATAATTTTTAGACATTTTTTTAATATCTTTATTTTTTTAATTATGTCGCATTAAAAAATACATACAACCCTAAATTTTTACCCTTTTATCACCAACCCCTATTTTTTAATAGCCATTTTAGTAATTTAATCATTTTTCATCCCCGGTCGATAACTGATCAATCGTCATTTAATTAGTTATCCCCGCCAGTTGTCTACAGGTGTCACTTCTGACCCAGTAAACAGCACGGAGTAGGGATGAGAACGGGGATGAGAGTGGGTAAACCATCCAGTTTGTTTGTGTTAGCTAAAGATGGACTAACAAAAAATATTGTTCACGCTATGGCATTAAGAGATTGATATTGTTTGTTAGTGTTACTGTCGTAATTGATTAATTAATGATATATAATTTTAAGGAATAAATTATAATAACTTAAAAATAATGTTTGCCTTTTGTTATTTTTATATTCCCTCATCGTTCACAGCGCTCCATGCCTATTTCACGCATATACCACATTCTTACACACTTACAATAAGTAAGCTATTTTTTGTCTACACTAGAAATTACTTAAAAATTATTTATATGGCAAAACAACGTTTGCCGGGTCAGCTAGTCTGATATATAAGACAACTTTTGTGCGTCCATGAACAAACGCAAACCATTAAAAGCGCAATCTTACCATAGCACAATTACAAAATAAGATAAACGAACTAATATACATTCTTACAGAAACATTAGGGGAGAAAAGCATCACATTTCACTAAAAAGCATAAATAAAAAACACACCCTGTTACAAAGCCATATTGAATAATATGCATCATGATTTTCCAAATAGTATAATAAATTACCAAGCTATGTCACCAGAATGTATTTATTTTAATTGTTATTTGGGCTGACAGATAGTCGCTAGTTTTCATCGGACTTTTAGCAATGTAATAGCAATTTAATTGAAAATAAGATTTCGTCATAATTTTGAAAATATTTTAGGTTAATACCATCTCCAATCCTAACCCTTTTTCAGTTCCCCCACTCCAACTTTGAAATTTTAAGATTTATTTTACTTTTATGGTTTATTTACTTGTTTGCCAAATTTAAATTTTAAGCCACACTTAAAAGTAGTGTGCTATATTAGTTGTATGAATTTCTATCGCTTTAATTTCCCCGGCTCAAATTTTGAAATTGAAATTGAAATTAAAATTGAAACTTCAGAAGTTAATTGGTTCTCCGAGATGGTTTATACTTACATGTAGAACTTCCATTTTAAATAGTACTAAAAAAAATGAGTTTTTTTCTATTAATTTTAAGAACCTGGTGGGGACACCTACTTCCCCATTTAATGCTTCTTGATTTGAAATTTCAGGATCATACATTAATGGTTGTTTGGGGTGTTTCTTACACCCGCCTGGAAAATCTCAATCTTCTACCACACTGAAAAGTAAACTATTATTTTAGTTTTTGGAGTTTTGAAACTCCCCATTTTATCAGTTCCTTTACTAAATAGTAAATATTTAACACTTTTATTTTGTTAATGTATTATTTTTTGCCTCACCTTAAATTGTATTTTTTTACCTATCTTCTCCCCGCCCCCTTTTCACTATTTTATAGATGTAAAAGCTTCATCCTCTTATGGTTATTTGGCATTGTATTCACACCATCTTGCTATATTTCAGTTTTCTACCACAAATAAAATTATTTGTGCTTGTTAGTTTGGAAAATTGTTGATACATCCAACCCCATCTAATCAATTCCTACTTAGAAATTTTGAATTTGTTTGTAAATCATCTCCGTTTCCCAAAGAGTCACAGTTAAAATTTTAACAATTTTCAGCCCTTAATTCTTATTTGGACTGGTCTTTTTTACAAGTTTTCGAAATTTTGAGGCTCGTACCCTATTTTCTTGAATTCACGCATAGAAATTTAAAATTTTAACATTTATTTGCTTACCTGGAACTGTGTCTCTACCTATCTTCAAAGATTTTATTTTCTACCTCAACATAAAGTTTTCTTTTTATAGGCTTGCCATTTCCAGGACTCCATTTTGCAATCTCCAAATTCTAGATTTGTATGGTTATTATCAGACATTATCGCTACCTTCCTGGAAAGAAAAAAAAATCAAATTTACTGGCCCAAGTGTTGGGGAAATACTGTGATGAGCGAGTGAGTTAGTGAATGAATGGATTTTTCTTTTATTATATAAACACATAACCATGTCAACCAGAAACACTGAATATGGCACTTTTGTACAGTAGTGGTCTGTTTAGTGAACTATAGAGAGGTTTAAAAACAACAAACCATCAGAAAGTTAAAATAAAAAACACACACAATATTTGTATAAGAGAGAACTGAGTGGATAAAATACAAAAAAATAAATAATTTATTCAATAGTATATTATAATTATTATGTATATAAGTATATATTCATTGCAGATATATACCAATCATAATACTCTTAAGCCTAATATTGGTTTGTTTTCAATTATGCTTACCAGCCCGATTGTTTGTATTTCCTTCATACTGCTTACTACTCCAAACTTTTTGTAATATTAGCCCCTCTTAGCTCCTGTTTACCACATCAAACTGTTTGTAATACCTTTATCTCCTCAATGCTGCTTACCACATCAAACTGTTTGTAATACCTTTCTCTCCTCAATGCTGCTTAACACTTCAAACTGTTTGTAATACCTTTCTCTCCTCAATGCTGCTTACCACTTCAAATTGTTTGTAATACCTTTCTCTCCTCAATGCTGCTTACCACTTCAAACTGTTTGTAATACCTTTCTCTCCCCAATGCTGCTTACCACTTCAAACTGTTTGTAATACCTTTCTCTTCTCAATGCTGTTTATCGCTCCAAACCTATTGCATCACTTCTCCAGTATAATATAAAATGATGATCATGGGCATAACAGTAGTGCTTCGGTGGAAGTGATCTGTAACAGGAACGGCATTATGTAAAATTCTTTGAACAATTGAAATTTATAAAAATCAAAATATATTAATTCTCTTTATTAGAAAAAGTAAATACTTTTTAACACTTAACAGCAAATTATGATACTATGCATTTTTTAAACTTTTCTTTAAAATTTGTTAATAAGATTTGTTGGATGAATAATATGTGGTGTATTAAATAAAGTGGGTTAAATATGTAATAATATGCCATCAATAAAATATGATATAAATGTATAAAAATGATAAAAAACAAAAGTGAAAACATACTTATTTACAAACTCTTTAATATTTAGATTATGTATAGGCCCTATATAATTCAAATATCAAAGGCATTGGTGGGCACACAAACTAAATACAGGGTTCGTTAAATATTAAAATTGTATGAATCATTATAAATGATTAAAGATGGTAAAAACAACTAATAGGGGATTTATAAAAGCTACTCTGGTAAATATAACAAATATAAAAATTTATTCATGAATCTAAATATATTCGATAAAAATAAATGTAGAAATATTTGTGAATTTTATAAATATGCACAGTAATATATTCGGCCCCTGTGGTCTTTTGGTAAAGTGCTCCCATCAGGACCCAATGTTCATGGGTTCAAACCCCAACCATTGTCAGTGGGTTTTTCTCAAGCAATAAAAATCCGTAGCTCAATTTCCTTCAGAGGGTAAATAAAGTCGTCGGTCTCATGCCGATTGTGGCGAAACTACCTTTTCCAGCAATATTGTTATATCCTTTCGCTCTCACTCATAGAAATTCTCGTGTGCTGATACAATCAGTCAGTTCAGAAAGTGCACGTTAAATACCTCAAATAGATTTAAAAAATTAAAAAATCTAAATATATTCAAACGCATTAAAAAATGAGTACATATAGATAGAAGATATCCTAGTTTATCCATGTATTCCATTATGCAGAAATATATATCCATATGTAGCTTATACATATTTTTATAGGCCTATCTGTAGGAATATATCCATACGTAAACATATATTTTTTAAAATATTTAGCCTATATGTGTATACATGAGTTGTATACATATATGAGTACCAGTATATAAGAATTTATTAATATGTGTAAACATTTCATTATATTTTTTCATAGGTGTATTGAATGCTTGATGTTACATAGTAACCAAACTTAAAAGAACAAGCTAAAATTTAACAAATATATTTTCTGAACTGCATTAATTCTGGTAGGCTAGTGACCGGAAGTCTGGGATTGAATCCTTGTGGGGAGTTTTGAGAATGTTTTTCCTGAATGTCTTCCTAGATACCTCCTCAACGCAAATGCAGGCATATTTCTTTCATAATCCGAACTTCCTCATACCTATCCTCTTAGTGTAATTATATACAGATAGCCCGTACCAATGGTATTACAGTACATGGTAGATAAAATTTATTATTGCAGTTAGATCAACTCCTCCAAAATTAACAATGTATTTCAACTAAGATTTACGTAAATCAATACTATAATATTGGAATTTTATAATGTTGGTTCTAAGAATTAGAAATGTTATTATTAATATTAGTAAATTGGCCGTAACATATTGCTCTCCTCTTTTGTCTCTTTCATATTAAACTTTGAAAAGCTAACAGCTTATGAAAATATTTAATTTTGAGAAAATGTACCCGCCCTTTCGTGTTGAGTAATTATTTGTAAGCCATCTTGTAATAAACAGGTTCCATATAACTAGCTAAGATTTGAACCTCGAACTCACTGTCATAAAAAAAAACTAGACGAGCTTGCCTTTAGTCCATGTGCCTAATTGTTCAGATATAGTTCTTGATTTATTTATGGTATTTACGAAATTTCTCAACAGTAATCGTTAAATAACAAAATAAAAATAACTTCATCTAAATTTACAACTCAAATGATAAAAACTCTCTTAATAAATCATTCTTAAATTGAGGTAAATATAGTTATTCCTCTTAAATTATGGTGTTATAGTAACAAATTTGAGGACCCACATTTATTTTTCACGTTCACTTTCAAAGCAAGCTCATATCTTACATTTACATTCTTATAAATATTCAAACAGTTTTGAACATTACAAAACGACATTTTGTATTGTTACTAAAGCGATAAGAATGTAACTTGAAGATTAATCAATGATTAATACTTTGTTTTTAACTATTATGTGAACTTTTTTTTTTTTTAATTCGTGGTGATTACTTGTTATAGGTAGATTAAACTAAAAGCTATTTTAATGCATTTTTGCTATGTGTATTGTGTATAATATATTCTTATATCCTTTCATGCTATAGCCAGAGGAATTAAGATTTGACGAAATTTGTTTTTATTTGAGCATGATAAAACGCTCATAATTATCAAAACCAATAAGTATTTTATTCACTGACCCGCAACCATATATACGCTTAGATTTAAATGAAATTATTTAGACTCTTTAATTTTATTTTAACAATAACTAATCTACACGTGAGAACATTTTAGACAAAACGATCCTAGTTTATATCAAGCGTAAGGACGATGAATTAATTTAATTTCTATTTAAAGACAGATATGTATTGTTAGATGCCTAGGTGTGGATCATATTTGTTCAAACTCTATTAAATAGTTTAAATACTTCAATTTTTATTGCTTTATTAACTAGACTATTAGGTAGGCTTACAAGTGAAGTTTGTTTTCGTGTGATATGGTTGTGTCTTACTACGCATCCAAGCCAACCAAATATTTATACTTCCGGTATAAATATGAGTAGATTATAATTAAGATGAAATGTACCCTTCAATTAGCCTGTGGAGTAGTAGGCTTACTTTGCCTTATTCCAATATGTTATGGCTTATTTGAAAGGGTCATAGTGTAATCCGTCATGGTAGATTGCAACTATCCGAGGTAAATGAAGCTTACCATCATTCACTTGGAGGAATGGTGGTGGTAAATCGTTTAGGAAAAACCATATACTCAGTACACCCAGAAGAGACTCAAACACTGAGATCTCGGACACCAGAAAACCAGAATAGCTTAGCTTTACATTTAGCCGTTACATGTTTTTGAAGGTTTATTAAATTTGTGATTCATTTCTATTTTCATGGCAAGTTGAGCTAATAAAACTACTGCTAACTGCGTGGCTATTTTTATACTATCTGAAATAAATACAACTTTTATGTAATTATTTTTATAACGTTATTTTTCTAGGGCAATTACTGTGTATCACTCTCAAAGTGCATGCAAGTTGTGTGGAATAATTAACACCACCATCGGTTGCAGGGGATATATTAAAGTTATACACAATTATTATTAACATTAGAAGCAGGGGAGATATCAATGATATATGCAATTGTTTGCGTTAGTTGCAGGGGAGATATTAATGATATATGCAATTGTTTGCGTTAGTTGCAGGGGAGATATTTATTATACTTACAATAATATCATCAACATTAGTAGTAGGGGGAGGTTTATGTTATAGACTTGGTGATATTAATAATTGTATATAACATTAACATCTCCCCTGCATATAATGGTGATATTAATGATTGCGTACAACATTAACATTTCCTTTTCAACTAATGGTGATACTAATAGGCCCAATTGTATCTATCATTAGAAACGCCCCTGCAACTAATAGTGGTATTAATAATTGTTTATAACATCAATGTCTCCCCTGCAACTAATGGTGACATTATTAATTAATAACATCATTAACATCTCCCCTTCAGCTTATGGTGATATTAATAATTTTATATACCATTAACATCTGCCCTGCAACTAATGGTGAAATTAATAATTGTATCCATCATTAACATCTCCTCTGCAACTAATGGTGTTATTAATATTTGTGTAAAACATTAACATCTCCCTTTCAGCTAATGCATACTATTATCAACATGAGAAACAGGGTAGATATTAATGTTATATACAATTATTAATATAATCATTAGTTGCAAGAGAGATGATGATGATGTATAAAATGATTAATATCACCATTAGTTGCAGGTAGGTGCGGATTCAGGGGGGTCAAAAGGTCAGTTGACCCCCCATGTGAAAGATAGAAAATGAATACAAATAAATAGTACGGAGCTCCGAACGGACTTTCTCGCTATATTGTTTAAAAATTTAGTTATTTACTCAAAATTCGTAATAAATACACTAACGATTCCAAGAAAAAATTGCGTTATGCATACCTAAACTTTTTTGAATCACAGTTTTAAATTTTTAATTATATTTTTGGTGATCTGGCGGTCTAGGGGTAAGGTGTCAGACTTCTGTGCTGGCGGCCGGGGTTAAATCCTCGGTCCCGGCACAAATTTATCTGATTACCATGCCAGGCCTCCACCATGGTTCGGATTCCACGTTAAACTGTAGGTCCTCCATTTCATCTCACAACCACCCTACCATTACACATTAGGGTAAGTGCGTATAACCCGAACGGGTAGTAAGACGCGGTGCTAATAATAATAATAATTATTATTATATTTAAAAAAAATTAACGTCTTTATTTGTATATTTGGACCAATAAAATATATCGATATTGCGTTCCCAAGGTCCAACCCTTAGTATTAAAATTTTGACTTCCGGTTAAAATTTGTTTGAATTTTATTAGGGGATGCACATATTATGGTTATCGCATTGCTACTAAATTTCTCTTTTGTAAATTTAGACCACTAAAATAGGTAATTATTGACTATTGAGTCTAGAATGAGAGAGATAGATCATTGCTGTACCAGGGGCGGATCCAGGACGATGATATGGGGGGGCGCGCACATCCTTCAAAAAATTAAATCAATTAAATCAATGATAAAGTAACTACTAATTTTATTGGCACGTAATACTATCTCACTAACCAGATTTCATTTTTTAAATTGTTATTAGTAATATTAAGATTTAAGATTAAAGTGGTAAAAATAGGCTTTAATGAAATTACCCAATTTTAAGTTGCACGCTTTTCACCTTGTTGCCCAAACTTTGTCTAGGTTTTAATTTATTTAATCATATTTACTATTACTATTACAATGATTAATGATAAGTAAATATCTTTAAAATAATTTAATTTTAAATAACGTTCTTTAAACAAAATATTTGAATACTACCACACACTACCATGTTAGTATGGCTTGGTGGTAAAATTTCGATTTAGAATGAGAAATAACTAGCCTCACTATAGAGTAGAGCTAAAGTTCGATTATTCGAAATCTGAATAATTCTATCTACTTTGTCTAATTGATTGAATAGATAAAAAAAAACTATTTATATAATAATTGTTATAATTTTTAAATTTATTTCCCTCTT
Organism: Timema douglasi; assembly: GCA_901482245.1. NCBI lineage: Eukaryota > Metazoa > Arthropoda > Insecta > Phasmatodea > Timematidae > Timema > Timema douglasi. Next base: position 329,511 of record CABEEJ010000044.1, read on the forward strand.
ATTAATCAGTATTTGTTGATATTCTTATTATTTGCTTATAATAAATTTCAATGCTAATCGCAAATATCGAGCTATACCCTTCATTAGAGGATTATTCTCAAGTTATAGCGTTACACTGGAAGATTACTTAAAGATTTACTCTCAAATATAGAAGTATTCTTATGCTAAAATTTCTTGAGGTGTCGACAATCCCCCCCCCCCTCGTCCCAACCCAATCCTGATGCGAGCACCCACGTCCCTCCCCCCACCCTCTCACGAAAATTCTGGATTCACCACTGTGTTGTTCAAATATTTCCCCTAAGAGGTTAAAGGAAAAACATCATATTCTTGAAATACTTACTAAGTTGCTTTTTTTATGGCATTAAAGAATTATTGAGTTTATACTTAAGTAGTATCTCTTCACAACTAGAGCTATCAAAATTGTGTTAATATATTTGCCAATATCTCCAAAACTACTGGTTTTATAAAAATATATTTAAAAAAAAACTTTTTTTAATAGTACTAAAATTTTACAGTGAAAGGTTAGTTAGTATATCGAATAGGTGCGGAAATATAGAAATGTTTGCTTCTGAAAGGAATCCTTATGCTGGCGGCCGGGGTTCAATCCTCGGTCCCGGCAAAGATTTATCTGATTACCATACCCTTCCTTCACCTCTGACAAGACATCTTGTGAATGTGAGGAATGCCAGGCCTCCACCGTGGTTCGGATTCCACGTTAAACAGTAGGTCCTCCATTTCATCTCACAATCACCCTACCATTACACATTAGCGTAAGTTCGTATAACCCGAATGGGTAGTAAGACGCGGCGCTAATAATAATAATAATAATAATAATAATAATAATAATAATGTAAGGAACCCTAAAAGTGATTTTCATTGGAAAACGAAAACAGCCATTTTTGTATAATTTTAATCAACACCCAGATACCAGTTTTAATCAAAATCATTGTAGCAGCTTTTGAGAAAATGGATTTTTTCTCTTTTCACACTTTAGTAAACTGCTCTTAATTTTAGGGTTAGCCAGACACACAGACAAACGGCGTTTCAAAAACCAATTTTTAGGGTTCGGGGGTTATGAAACGCCGACATCGTCAACATCTCGGGTTAGATTTTTTTTGGCGGTGATAATACTTTACTTTAAAGTGTTGGAAAAGTAATATATGTATATATATATTTGCGTATAGCTTGAAGACTATTGGTTTTATAAAAATATAAATCAATAAAAAGATGTTTATTATAAATAGATCTACATGTATGCGATGAAAAGTAATTTCATATCTCAAAGAGATACGGAGATAAAATTAAAAATTAGAATTTATGTATCAGATAGGAACCCTTAAGTCATTTAGACGAAAAGTTGAGGGTAGCCATTTGTTTTATAATAGTGATCAAAAATTAGCAATTAAATTGAATAAAAATTGTTAGAGCCGATTTTGATAAATCGATTTTTTTCTCTTTCCGCCCTTAAGGAAACTACCCTTAATTCTAGTGTTGGATATTCAATTCAAAGAATTCCTTGGGGTAGCCTTATGAAAACCAAAGATTCTAAATTTTATCCCTATCGGTAAAATAGTTTAGGCTCTATCCCGAGTTACAGACTGACAAACAGAAGGACATTATAGAACTGTTGCGTTAAAACTTATGTAGTATCTTTTTATAGCTAAATAAAGCTCACAAATTGTATTAATATATTTGCCATTATCTCAAAAATTGTTGGTTTAGTAAAAATGTATTTTATATAAAAAAATTTTTTTTAATAGTACTACAATTTTGCAATTATAAGTTATTTAGTAACTCAAATAGTTGCGGAGATACGTAAATTTCCGCTTCCATATAACACCCCAAATGTCATTTTCATGGGAAAATGAGAATAACCAGTTAATTTATAATCTTAATTAACGCCTAGATACGAATTTTAAACAAAATCATTAGAGCTGATTTTGACAAAATATATTCTATCGTTTTTGGCTTTTTATTAAACTACTCTTAAGTTTGGAGTTAAAAAGACACACAAAGAAACGGCATTGCAGATACCATTTTTAGGGTTTGGACGGTCATAATACGTCAACATCCATCATCATTTTGGGCTAGAATTTTTTTACGGTCACAATATTTTACCTTTATTTTTTGAAAAGTTAATATATATATATGAGTTTATTTTGAAAGTTATTGGTTTTATAAAAATAAGTTTCGAATAAAATATTTGTATTATAAGTAGCTCTACAGATTTGCACTGATAAGTAATTCCATATTTCAAATAGTTTAGGAGATATTATAAAAAAATAAGAATTTATGCATCGGACCGGAATTCTTAAAGCCATTTCGCCAAAATATTTAGAGTAGCCATTTTGTTTGGAATATTTAAAATGTTTTGAAATGAAATTTAATCAAAATCATCTAAACCAATTTTGAGAAATTAGATTTTTTTTCTTTTTGATCTTTAGTAAACTACCCTTACTTTTAGAGTTAGATATCCAATTCCAAAAACCCCTCGGGGCAGCCCTATGAAAACCCTAGACACTAAGTTTTAGCCTGATTGGTAAAATAGCTTAGGCTCTAGTTGGAGACAGAAAAAAAGACAGGCAGACAATCGGAAATTCAAAAACCACTTTTTTGGATTCGGGGGGTATGAAACGTCAAGATTAATCAAAATATCAAGTTCAATTTTTTTTTTTACGATCACAATATTTTCTATACCTAGAATATGCGAAGATAGCGAAAATGAAAGATCAGATTTTAGAATGAAAATACAACACAGCCAAAATAGACAATGTTTTATCTTTTCACGCGCAGACACCTCTTAAGCTGGGTCCACACGTGCGTTATTAGTCCACGTTTATTCACTGCTCGATACGACTTACGAAAGTGTGGAAACAATATTTGTTTTCATGTATGAACTTTTCTCGTGCATAGCTAGTAACAAACATTTTTTCACATAGAGACGGTAAACAACACACATCAAAGAAGACTAATTATTATTATTAGCACCAGGTCTTAATAACCGTTCGGGTTATACCCACTTGCGCTAATGTGTAATGTTAGGATGATTGTGGGATGAAATGGAGGACCTACAGTTTAACGTGGGATCCGAACCACGGTGGAGTCCGGGAATTCCACACATTCACAAGTTGTGACTAATACACTTCTGGTCAGAGGTGAATGAAGGGTTTGGCAATCAAATAAGTCTGTACCGGGACCGAGGATTGAACCCCGGAACCCCAACACAGAAGTCCGACACCTTACACCTAGACCAACAGGTCACCACAAAGACTAATAATCATCTGAGACTAATTCATTCATGAATACCGAATTTCTAGTGTGTGGAGACACAGAAGTAGCGGAAATGTGGGAGACCCTTCCCCCTTGGAAACAACTTCCCCCTCCTTGTAATAAATTCCCCACTCAGATATATTTCAAATCCTATTATATTATCTAATATGAAGCTGAAAGATGGCATTAAATCAAACACAAAATGATTTTTAGATACTTTCTATTGCCAAAAATTTGCCAGAGAAGACCGCTTCAAATAACTACCTGACTAGAGGCATCTAACTGGCAGAAGAAGTCAGGGGAGGAAAGTTTTAAATAGCTTCCAAGGTCATCCAAATTTCAAAAATGTCTAGTGAAGGACAACTCCAAATAGCTCCTAGATACATGTCATTTTGAAGAATTTTCAGGCGAGGACCACCCCAAATAGCCTAGTTTCTGAAATAATTCAATTTTCAAAATTTAGTTGGTGGAAGACCACTTCAAAAATTATCTTCTAGAGATATCTAACTATCGTAAGAAAGAGAGGTGAGGATCACTCTAAATAGCTTCGAGGGGCACTTAAATTACAAAAATTTCTGGGTTTGGAACACTTTAAATGTATTATAAAAGAATTTTATTTTAAAAATATCAAGGTGAAGACTACTTATAGCTTCTGAGTGAACGATTTTTCAAAAAAAATGTTGGAAGAGGGCCACTCCAAATAGTTTATACAAACTATCTGATTTAAAAAAATTGAAGATGATGGTCATGGTTTAAAACATACACATGATCAAATATGAATGAGAAACTATTAAATGGCCTCAAACAAAAAATCTAACAATGTAAGTAACTGTGTTAATTATGATTAAGGCCCCCCTATAAAAATGATCCGAATCTGCCCCTGGCTTGCAGGGGAGATATTAATGATGTATACAATTATTAATATCAATATTAGTTGCAGGGGAGATGTTAATGGTATATATAATGGTTAATATCACCATTAGTTGCAGGGGAGATGTTAATGGTACATACAGTTATTAATATCACCATTAGTTGCAGGGGAAATGTTAATACTATATAAATTTATTAATATCAACATTAGTTGCAGGGGAGATGTTAATACTATATAAATTTATTAATATCACCATTAGTTGCAGGGGAAATGTTAATACTATATAAATTTATTAATATCAACATTAGTTGCAGGGGAAATGTTAATACTATATAAATTTATTAATATCAACATTAGATGCAGGGGAGATGTTAATGGTATATATAATGGTTAATATCACCATTAGTTGCAGGGGAGATGTTAATGGTATATACAGTTATTAATATCACCATTAGTTGCTGGGGAGATGTTAATACTATATACAGTTATTAATATCACCATTAGTTGCTGGGGAGATGTTAATGGTATATATAATGGTTAATATCACCATTAGTTGCTGGGGAGATGTTAATACTATATACAGTTATTAATATCCCCATTAGTTGCTGGGGCGATGTTAGTGATATACACAATTACTAATATCAACATTAGTAGCAGAGGAAGGTTTATTTTGGATGCAATTACTAATGTTAACATATTTGAGGGATGATATTAATGATTTATATGAAATTATTAACATCACCATTAGATGCAGGCAGGCGTGGATTCTAAATGGTTAGCGGGGGAGATGGTGGCCAACGAACCAGTTGATTACAGCTAATTTGCTTTTAACTTTTTTAATTATTGCTTCTAAAACAAGGTCATTTCCAGGGGGAGAGAGGAGGTTTCAAATCTCCATAGCTTCAGAAACTTGACAGAAAAAATGTTTAATGTTCTTTGTTTTACTGATTAAAATATATGGAAATAAAAGTGCAAATATGCATGGTTATTAATGTAGACACTTTCAGTTATTTAAGTAAATCATTTTAAGGCTCTTTTTAGCTTTTGAACCCAGGTAATATTTTTACTTAATTCACTAGAGTAACTTAAAACAAAAATTTATGGAAATTTTGACAAAATAGCCAACAAAGTGGCTACTACTAAATAAAACGTTATTTTTTTTTAATATCGTGTCTTACTATCCATTCAGGTGATACGCATAGTCTATGTTTAAATTACGCTTATGTGTTAGGAATAAATAAATTTAAATTTAGATTATTATTATTATTAGCACCGCGTCTTACTACCCGTTCGGGTTATACGCACTTACGCTAATGTGTAATGGTAGGGTGATTGTGAGATGAAATGGAGGACCTACAGTTTAACGTGGAATCCGAACCACGGTGGAGGCCTGGCATTCCCCACATTCACAAGATGTCTTGTCAGAGGTGAAGGAAGGGTTTGGTAATCAGATAAATCTGTGCCGGGACCGAGAATTGAACCCCGGACCCCCAGCACAGAAGTCCGACACCTTACCCCTAGACCACCAGGTCACCGACATTGAATTTAGAGGAAGTGTAATCACATTTGAGTAGAGGGAATGTCTGACAACTGGGATTCTAACCCCAATCTCCCTATCATCAGCATTATATTTTATTGCGATAATGACGCGTTATGTAATTTGACCTCGAATCGGGTGTTTTACTAATGTTTTGTGAAAAGTAACTTTAATGTTACAGGCAAAATTAAAAATTGTTACCAAAATATGGTTTTTCCAAACATAAATTAAAAATCTTATCCATATCTTAAATTTACCCATCTTTAGAATACACTCAATTAAAAAACTTTCAATCAACCTTTTAAAACAAACCAAGATAATTCTATTTACTTTAGTTTAAAAAAAACAAGGGAATCAGTGTTCAATATACTACTTGAAGTAAAGTGCTTGCTTCAGGACCCGATGATGGTGGGTTCAAACCCAGAAAAGGTCGGCAAGTTTTCCTTGAGTGATAAAAATCCGTGGCACAACTACCTTCGTAAGGGAAATAAAACTGTTGGTCCTATGTCGATTGCGACATATAAAAAAACTCTGAAAGTTACGTGAAAATACCTTTCCCGACAAAATTGGTAGGCCCTTTCGCTCTCGCTCATAGAAATTCTCGTGTGCTAATATAATCAGTCGGTTCAGAGTTTGAACCTTAAATACCTCAAATAAATAGAATTAGTTATTAAAAAAGTTACTAATGTGTGGTCCAACCCCTTAGTTCAGTCGGTATTGTGTAACCTACGTATACTGAACTAATGGTCCTAAGTTCTATTCCTGGCATGGCTGAAAAATTTATCATTGGTGAAATGTGAGCTCCCCTTTCACAGTGATGAATTAACAGCAGCGGGGTTGGGTGTTCTATCTGTTCTAGATTTAGGTTAGTTTTATAGGTCATATGATTATATTATCAGTCTGTTCAGAAAGTGCACGTTAATTTCATAAAAAAAAAAGAAAAAAAAGCAATTAATGTGAGTACTGGTTTCTATTTTGCGAATGCGTTTGTACCTAAACATCGATGAAAACTTTATACTGCGCTAGTACCAAATTTCGCGCAAGATTTTATTATAGCAGCTTCTTTAGATAAAAGACGCCATTAGACTATAGTTGGTCATAAACATGATAATAAATAGTCTACTTGAACTTAATTGATTACTGAATTAAGTATGGGAACATTGATCATGTGCACGGGGAAGAGAACAAGCCAAAGGGTCACTAGCACCTTGGACCTCATTTATTGATGATTCAGAATCCCTCGTAACCACAACCAAATTAATACCACGTTACGACTAAGTAACTTTAACCTACTCGCATCGGTGGGCACACTGTCTAAATGTCAAGTCAATTTAGTATCTCTTAGCGATGAAAGGGAGTCCAAAGCTCAAAGCCCATCCGTGTGTACAGCAACTTTTTTTTTGAATGGTCTCCTATAACTCTCCACCAATGCGGGCACATTTCCTCCATAACACTACCGTTCTTATCTTCACACCAATAGCGGGATATTACTCATATTAGTTTAGAAACAAAGAATCTATAATTATAATAATAATAATAAAACAGCGTCGGTGGCTGCATGGTCTCAGGCACCACTCTCTTAATACACTATACTACCAATGACGAGAAGATCGTGGTTCGATCACAGTCGTGTGTATTGAGGGTGGTTTTTTCCTAATGTTTTCCTTTCTCTCCACGCAACTACGGGCACACTTCCTCTAAATTCATCCTTCCTCATCCCTAACCCATTAGCGTAGTTAGTACATAAGCGTGTAACCCGAATGGGTAGTAAGACGCGGTGCTAAAACAATATATATATGGCCTATATGACTTGAACAAAAATTGGATCCAGGCCACAGGTTGGAAACAGTAATGGATATATATATGTATAAGTATATATGTGTGTGTATGAGTGTATGTCTATGGAAAATATTTCATTACTGATTTGAGATAAGATGGCCATACCACTTTTATAATAATTTTATAATTCTGTGAAATAAAACTCAAAAGTTATCAGTTTTCCTTATTGAGCCACTTTAAGTCTTTTAAATGATTGCTAATTGATTATTTCACTTTCTCTCATAACCATTACAATAATTTTTTTAAACCCACATCCGTGATCGAATTGTTTATGGCACCACTTTCGTTATAAACAAGACTGCCGTTAAGCGTATAACCCGAACGGGTAGTAAGACGCGCAAGGGTAGGTGACTAGCTGGGCAGAAGCTCGCCCACACTACCGGTAACTCTATGACGCGATTGAGCACTACTAGCAGACCATTGTTCATTGTTTTGCATTGGTGCGTTTAGGCTGAGCCACCTCCAACGGCCCCTGGCACCATTCATCTTATTTTAAAACATTATGTCGAGAATTATTGTGAAGCTGTTATCACCATGCCAAGGGACAAAATTTTAGTAGTGTCGTTCTGTATTTAACATTTTCGAAGAGTTCATCAAACAAGTTTTTGGACATTTTAAAGTACAGAAAATACATTTGATCATCTTGTCTCAAATCTTCGTATAGCATTTTGGTAGATTCCTTTTGATGATCTTTCAATCAACAAATGATGAACACGCATTGTTCGGTATTTCCTACGCTTCCTCCTTCTCAACAGAAGAAGAATCAACAGTTCATTATCCTCGCACGTCACCATCCTATCATCTACTTGCCTGAAAATGATGCTGTGGCTAAAACGAGCCACTACGGTGGCTAGCATGGGCTAAAAAAACATGATTGTTAACTGGAATGATATTGGTCATATATTTGTAAAGTAGGCGTACTTTGAGTGTGAGCTACTTTCCCACAGATTATTAATGATGTATGAAAGCTTTTATCGTGTTAATAGGGTGTCAATCTACATCGGATAGACTCACGAATAACAATTCCAGGGAGCAATTTCTTACAGAATCTTTCTGCGAAAGATTACTAAAGGAATAGTACAACACCCTGGTTCTGTTGTAGCGTGTCTGTATACAGAGCCAATAGTCCAAGGATCAATTCACGCCATAGACAAAAAATGTATTATTGGTGAACTGTGGGTTTCCGCTGACACAGTGATGAATTAACGGCCAGGCTGCATGATGTTATGTTTTTTTATTATATATTTACATTAGTTTATAAATCGTGTGCTGATATAACCAGTCGGTTAAAAAAGTGAGCATTAAATACCTCAAATAATTTTTTTTTTAATGTGAGATAGTGGAAGCGTTAAGACTGTCATTAATTTTTTGAAATAATGTTTAACCGAACTGGGCTAGGAAATAGTGTCCTTCAGAGTATTCACGTTTTTTTATAAATTTTAAACTGGTTTTCACGCATCAATGGGTTAACGGGGCTGAATGAAAGGTTCATCTAGTATGATTTTTCGTTGACAGAGAGATCGTGCGTGGTTCAAGCCCAGGTTTGATGTTCAGAAGTGTTTTTTCTTGAATAATTTTTATCTCCCCCTCCATGCAAATGTGGCTGCATATCCTATAAATTATACTTTACACCCACCTTGCTGGGTTTGGCTCTGAGGGGTAGGATAGGCAGTTACCTAGGGTAGAATATTAGGAAGGGTGGAAGAAATAGGCCTATATTTACACCAAAACACCACTTCGGTGGCCGGATGGTTTAACACACTACCCTCGCATTAGACTAGGCCACCGATGACAGGGAGATCAGTGTTCGATCCCGGTCAGGTGTACTGATGGTGGTGTTTCCTAAATGGTTTCCCACTCTACGCAACTGCTGACACACTTCCTCTAAATTCAGCCATCCTCCTCCATAGCCCACCAGCATGACTAGTGCACAGGCCTGAGAGTGTAATTCAAATGGGTAGTAAGATGTGTTGCTAAAAAAATATATTCACTACCCATGAAGTAAGTATGTAGGCCATGTCAAAAAATATTAATTCTTCAAAATTATTAATTTAAAATAGCAATTATATATATTTTTAAATATGGTATATTTAATTAAGCCTACTAAATATTCAGTTTTTCCACATATTCGAAAGGACTTGTGCATGCTCGAAGTTAAGAGTCCACTATTCAATTTGGAAACTCGAAATATTCGAATTCCCTAAACTTAAATCATGATTTGACAATTTTCATAAAGTTGATCGCACCTTAATTGTCCCCGCTGTTTTAAATTATGTTCTTAGAAAGGAAATGCACGAAAGTTTTCCAAATCTTTGTATTCCGTTTAGCGGTATCTTGACGCTGCCCGTGACAAATTGATAACGACGAGATAAGTTTTGACAAGTTAAAAATTATACAAACATTCATTCGAAGCGCTGTGCTTCAAGAAATATTAAGCAGACTTGCACTTCTCTCTCATGAATCTAAAATATTACAGACATCTACTCTCAAAGAATTACTAGAACAGTATGTTAAGGATAAAGTAAGAAAACATAATTTTTAAGATTTTGTTTCCGTACAATTGTATTTTTAATTTGTATTCTTATGTTTGTATTTTGGTGTAAATATATGTATTTTAATTAATAGACTAGGAAAAATATTTTTTGTTTCTTCGTACCGCATCTTACTACCCGTACGGGCATGGGTGGATCCAGATCATTTTCATAAGGCGATCATAATAATTATAAATGACATAGTGACTTACAAAGATAGATATTTGTTTGGAGCCATTTAATAGTATTTAATTTTATGTATGATTTAAACGGCGGTCACCCTCCCCAATTTTCTAAAATCTGATAGGTTTTATAAACTATTTGTAGTGGCCCTTCTTCAAATTTTTTATTTTTTTTGGAAAAGCTATGCATAGTCTTCACATTGTTTTTTTTAATCAGATTCTTTAATAAGCCATTTAAAAGTGTTCACCTGGACATTTTTGAAATTTGGGTGCTCCTTAAAGCTCTTTAAAGTTATCCTCACCTTAATTTTTTACGATAATTAGATACCTCTAGGATATGATCTTTGAAGTGGTCTTCTTTCACCGACTAAATTTTGAGATTTGAATTATTTTAGAAGCAAGGCTATTTGGGATGGTCCTCGCCTGAAAATTCTTCAAAATGACGCATCTAGAAGCTATTTGGAGTTGTCACCCACTAGACATTTATAAAATTTGGATGACCTTGGGAGCTATTTAGAGCTTTCCTCCCCTGACTTCTTCTGCCAGTTAAATGCCTTTAGTCTAGTAGTTATTTGAAGCGGTCTTCTCTGACTAATTTCTGACAATATAATGCATCTAGAAGTCATATTAGATAATATTCAAGGATTTTAAATATATCTAGGGGGGAATTTATTCCAGGGAGGGGAAAATTATTTCTAGGGAGGCAGAGTCCCCCCACAATTCCACTTCTCCTAACATCCACACATACTCTATATTCGGTATTCGTGGATGAATTGCTCTCAGGCGATTATTAGTCTTCTTTGATGTGTGCTAGTTTACCGTTTCCATACGAAACAATGTTCGTTACTCTCTATGCACTTACGTGAGTCATATTAAACATTAATTAAACGTGGACGAATAACGCACATATGGAGCTAGCTTAAGAGATGTTTGCGCGTAAAAAGATAAAAAAAATTATAATTTATTTGTGTTGTTTTTTTATTTCTAAAATTTGAACTTTAATTTTGTTTTTATATTAATTTTCTTACTTTAACAGGGGTGTCAACTGACCCTTTGAGCGCCCCC